>APFE031386340.1:3917-48278 GCA_000404065.3 Pinus taeda
ACATAAGCTTCTCTCATGAACGGTGAACCTACAAATGACCCTCCATGCGCTTTAAATAGAATTCATGGACCAATCGGGTGTCAAGCCACGGATCAAGTGTTGGTAATACCGAGGAGAGAATGAACCGTCGGATCACTACATATCGTGACCGTCGGATTGTAAGTTACAAATGTAGATAGTAAAGAAACACACTTTACCTAACTCTATACTAGACCAAGTTATACTTAACTATTCCTACGTGTCGGAATATCCTAACACTTCTTCTCCTCTCTTTCCATGAGCTCCTCACTCCTTTGCAACAAGCCTCTGCAACAGCGAGTCCTCCTTACTGCGATCTTACCTCACTAAGCTCTCCTCACTCAATCTTTTGGTAAGCATAGTCCTCTATCTGGAACCTCCTCTTGAGCAACATCTTTGCTCCTTCCAGGCTTTTGCAATCTCTCACTCTCTCTTGAGAACACTTCAGTTGTCCTCTCTGTCCAATCTCTTGTTGGATTCTTTAGATCCACTGCCACTTCAGAGTGCCTTCCTTGCTCTGCTTTTAAGAACACATCTGGTTCTTCTCTCACATCTTCTCTTGTTCTATATTGTTGTAGTCTTTACACTTTCTTATGCTGTCACTTGTGGTTTGGAATGGACTTCCTTTGTCTCTTGCATCTGCAAGTTCTGCTACACATCACCTCTGTGTGCCTTGCTTCTGTCAGATTAGAATTTGATCCTTCCTCTTGCCTGCATGAATACTTTAACACATAACTTTATTTTTAATTCCTTCATACAAAATTTCTCTGTTCTGTTTAACCCCAATTATTCAATTACAATTTTGCTCTGATACCAAAAATGACGCAACCCCTAAGGCTGCCACAACCAATATACCTTATTGGGACCTAAATTCCCCTTAATGGCCCCTTATTAAGCTTTATACCTCCATGCCCACATTTATATGTATTGGAAGCATTTTATACATTTAAAACCCTAGGACCATACCTTTTCTTGGTAATATATTAAAACACATGGAAATGCCTAAAGCCACCGCTTGACGCCTTAGTCCGGACTTCAAAACATTATACTTGCGTTCATAACCCTATCGGGTCCACACATCACCCCTTTACCATTGATTTATCATACTATCGCCATCGCAAACCATCGCAGGCTCATATATATCGGAATATATGAATACTTGGAAATACATCGAAAACCACACAAAACATTGATTTTTACCTATCTGCATCGGCGCGCTTATCGTACGCGAAAGTCAATTCATCGAGCATTGATGGCCGTCGATCTGGAGCTATGAGATTTGACGGTCCAAATCAAATCGCCTTATCGCAATCCGCAATCCCAATGGTTTACATTATCGGTGTTATCCCTTTGGCGAAGGTTCGATGCAATTATCGCCAATCACTATTGACGACTGCCATATACCCACTTTACACTTTACCGCTCATAAGTCCCGATGCGATATGTTGGCAATCGCATATCGCCAGGGTTTGGGAACAGGCCTATGACCTGCGCTGATCCGATTGAGCGATGCGATATATGTAAACCCTGATGATGGATCCCATTTGGGATTCGAAACGTTGGTGTAAAAATTATCTTACTGTGGATTCTCCGATCAAAGATTCGAAAAGCACACACCACAGATCTCTAAAATCCAATATGTAATATTACTAGGCCCGATAAGTCCCAAAACTCTTGCTCATAAAATTTGAAGTCCGGTTCCCCAAATCCGCTAAGTGTTTAGCGCTATTTCTCTGTGTAAATGGGTTTTCCACTTGCAAACCCAGATAACCCCAAATTTGCCTTAACCGCGGGGATTCCTACGGTAAAGTATGAAAACACAGAGCTAGTACCAAAATCATTCGAATATAGAGAAAAAGCAAGCATTCGAGGCCTCCACGGGCCATTTATATAATAATGCACGCAACACTGATTTATTCACAATGAATCCATTACAGAGTCTCAGTGTTGCCCAGATTACGACATCAAAGACCTCTGTCTCAAAAGAAATGCAATCAATTACACAGTTCCACACTCAAAATCAATTCCCTGTGTACAGACATAAATACAAAATTACAAGTTTGAGGCTCTTTGACCCTTTTTGGCTTGATTATTCTAGATAGCGGCCTTCACCTCCTATGCTGCCCATAGGGTTACAATGCTCTCAAATCCTCTCTCCTTGTCTCTCTGTCTCCCTCAAAAAAGACAGGAAAACACATATATGTCTAAGCTAACCATCTCATCCACAATTGAAGGAATAAATTATCCATTTAGAAATCAAATCCTATCCTAATCTAAACAAACTAGACTACTTGGCTTGATCTCCATGCAGGGAGGATCATTTGCCATTTATTCCCAATTATGTTCAGAATTAGGCAACAAATTAACCACTTACATAATTGAAATTAATACAATTTAAATAGCTAATTCTTCCTCCAACCTTTCATTAGCCACAACATGTGACCACTCCATCACATTGCTGGCTAGGCCTAGATGCTCCTGCATCATCTATAGGCTTGTCCGTCAGCCTATATAGACCATGCTCTCTAACTCCAAGAAAAATACCTGCGGAGCTAGAGCCTTTGGGCATGAGTCTTGCCTTCCCATCTTGGAAAAAGACCTCAAACCCCTTCTTCTCGATCATTGAGACAAATATCACGCTATATCTGAGTCCTAGTACAAACAGTACATCTTGGACCTGCATCGCCCGTCCTGTCTCCATCCTTAATGGCACAACCAGTGAAGCACCACCCACATTAAACCTGCGAGTAAGGATAGGTCTAAGGCTAGGTCGAGCCACCCGCATAGAACCTGTGGTCTAGACTTGGACCCAGCGGGTTTTCCATAAGACCTGGCTACTCGTATCAAACCTGCAGGTAGCCCATTAGACCCTTATCTAACCCGTATAGGACCTGTCAGACATGAAAAGGCACAAACAGTGCAAAATTTCATTTTTTTTTTTTTTGTTTGGAAATGAGGTGGAGGGAAAGGGAAATTTGAGGGGGAAAATGCTTTATAATCACCTCTTTCCCTTCCATTTCTCATTCACTTGTCATTGAGTGTTTGGCTAATTTGTGTGAGTGTTGAGAGTGAAGCTAAAGGAGGCTGAAGGAGCTGTTGGAGGAGGCTAAAGGAGGCTTCATCGGATCAAACTAAGCTTCAGGTAGGCTTCATGAACCTAGTTAGAATGTTTTCCATGTATTCATTTTTTTTTATTTTTTATTTTTTTTTTTTTTAATGTTTGCAAATTTTTTTAAACTTTGTTTTACGTTTGGGGTTTCCTGTGGTTGAGTTTATCAGCCACACAACGACCCTATGTGGCTGAGAAACTTAGCCACACAGCTAAAAAAATTTGCAAATTAAAAAAAAAAAAAAAAAAAAACCAGAAAAAAATTTTATTTATTTTTTTTCTTCCATATTTTGTCACCATGCCACCATTACTTTCAGATAGTCTTGTGATCTGGCATGGGTACATGGTCAATAAATCATTGCCAGTAATGACCGCAATATCAAGTGCAATTATTTCAATGCCATAATGAATGCAAGCATAAATAGGTTGAAATACCTAGGAATGGTGTGGATGTTGTCCAGGTTGCCCTGATGAAGTCACTACTGAAAGGGTAGCTGCTTTGGAATCCATTAAAGAAGCAAGTTCTAAGAGAGCAAGAAGGAATGATGAGATTGTTGAGATAGAAAGATCTTCATCTCAAAGTGAAACACCATTTCAAAGTCTAGGTATTGGTAACTCCTCTTCAAGTGTTGTGTCAAACAGGAGTATAACCTCTTCTTTCTTTAGTCCTCGTACAACTATAGGATCTCAACAAACCTTGGACAGTTTCAATGAAAAGAAGAGGAAGGAGGCAGATATGGTAGTGAGGAGGTTTTGGTACCATAACAGTCTTTCATTCAACTATGCAAAGTCTTATTTTTATCAGCCCAATGTGGATGCCATTGCAAGTGTTGGCCCTGGATATAAAGCCCCATCTTATAATGCACTTAGGGGGAAAGAGCTAGATGAGGAGCTTGAGTGTGTCAAGGAATAGTTGGAGAGCATTAAAAGCTCATAGAAATTTACAGGTTGTACAATTATGTCTGACGGGTGGACAGATCAGAGGGGTAGAACAATAATAAATTTTGTTGTAGCTTGCCCTAAAGGAACCATGTTCCTAAAATCCATTGATGCATTTGCAAATGTAAAAGATGCACATTTGATTTTTTCATTGTTGGCTGATGTGGCAGAGGAAGTTGGAGTTGCAAATGTTGTCCAAGTAATCACAGACAATGCAACAAAGTATGTGGCAGCTGGAAGGTTGCTTTGTGCCAAATATCCCACCATTTTTTTGACTCCATGCGTTGCCCATTGCATAGACTTGATGCTAAGAACATTGGGAAGTTGGAGTTGGTGCAAGATGATGTGCAAGAATGCAAGCAAATTACCAAGTATATTTATAATCATGCTTGGGTGTTGAACCTTATGAAGGAATTCAGATAAGGTGAGCTTAGTCACCCACCTATCACACAGTTTGCTACAAACTTTCTTTCCCTCCAAAGCCTTTTGTATGAATACCAATCTTTGAGAAGAATGATTTGTAGCCAGCATTCGGTATTTTGGAAAGATGGCACATATCAACATTGGGTATTTTGGAAAGATAGCACAAAACTAGATGCAATGTCTGTGAAAACATCTATCTTTGCTGATAGTTTGTGGGACAAAGTCACTGAGATTGTCAGCTTCACTGAGCCCCTTGTGAAAGTCTTGATATTGATGGATAGAGAGAAACCTACGATGGGATATATTTATGAGGGCATGGACAAGGCCAAAGAGGCCATCAAGACTTTCTATAAGGGAAATGAATCTAAATATCTCCCTATATGGAAAATTATTGATTCCAAGTGGGACAGACAGCTACATTCACCACTGCATGCAACAAGAGCATATCTCAATCCGAGCTTATTCTATAATGAGGGTTCTAGCATTCAAAGAGATCCCGAGTTGATGACAGGTGTCATGATATGCATTGAGAAGATGTTCCCGGATCAAGATACTCAAGATAAGATCAACATACAACAAGATATGTACAACGAAGCATTTGGCATGTTTGGATTGAGCTCAAGCCAACGTCTCAAGGGCAAAAAATGCCTTGTAAGTGCAAATTGTTAGAACTTAGCTTGTAATTTTGCTAGTTCTCTTTTATATGTTGGGCATGTTGATTTTGGGTAGCATCGGATGTGCTCTAGCTCTGAAATTCTTTGTAGGTGCTAGAACACATGAGATCTCCAAAACCTAGAAATCGTTTGGAGAAATTCCACCTGGATGAAGAGTTATTAAAATAATTAATATTTTAATGGGTTCCTATGTCTAAACTTAGGAAAATAAAAATATTAATGTGTATTAATAAGAATATGGATGAGAAGCTTCTAAGTGACGAGGATCAAGTCTATTTTAATCTTAGTTGTTGATTAGAAATTAGATCATGATTGTTGATTCATCAACAGGAAAAGTGTAAGATGAGGCTTGAGGGTCAATTGGAGATACACCAAGAGATCAAAGAGTTCGATTTTTCTGGGGTGTGGTTTGCTGAGAAAATCAAGCTATTGGTCTGAGTTGCAGTGAGAGAGGGGCAGTTTGGCAGAGGGGTTTCAGTCCAAGGCTGAGAATACATAGCAGAGAGGCAGAGCAGCAGCAGGAGAGACATCACGGCTCCAGAGAGGGTGACACAGAAGCAAGAGGGGATGACGCAGTCCCTTAGAAGCAGCGCTAGGATTTTCTGTGGGGCAGAGAAAGCAGTAGTTCAGTATATCACCTTTTGAGCAAGGAAGGCTCATTGGGAGGGTGATGCAGTTCCAGTGTAGAGCTTGAAGCAGCCATCGCTACCCAGCAATGGGAACAACATTGTCATCTGTGGGGTTTGATCATCCAGTTGCTCGAATTGCCAAAATATCTGTCTCCGGATAGAGGTACTTCTGCCAAGTTTATTCTCGGTTGGGTGAGCCAGATTTGGCACCCTAGTTGAATTCATAATTCTGTTTAATAATACAAACCCTCTATATGCTGCACCGATTTCCCGAATTGGGTTTTTCTGGGGACAATTGTGCAAAAATAATGATGTCCCTTTTGTGCTTGTCTCAGTTTATTTCAGTTCATGATCTGTGTGTATGTGTAGGCTGCAATAGTGTTTTCATCGCTTTTTAAGTAATTAAATAATTTGTTGAATGTAAAGAACAAGTAGGAGATGATAAACTAGTGATTGCAGTAGGATTTTGAAATGTAGATTCAGAACTTTTCACATGGTATCAGAGGATTGCAGATCATAAGATACTGAAGCCATCAGTGGAGTGATTCAGTAAATCTGCTGTAGAGAGGTAGTTGTCCCAAGTGACAACGTTGTTCCAGAGCCAGAAACGCAGAAGGGGTAGTGAAGCAGTGCAGAAGAGGTGACGAAGAGGCTCACGTAGTGCTTGCGTCAGCATTCTGAGCCAAGTGAGGGTGACGTAGTAGCTGGGCGGAGCCCACGCAATAACTGTGTTAACCTTCTAGGCCCGCGAAGAAGTAGAGGGGCATATCAGGCTCACATAGAGCCACATCATCTTTCCAAACCACAAAGGAGTGACGCAGTGGCTAGGAGGAGCTGATCGAGCTCAAGCAGTGATTGCGCAGAGCCAGAGGAGCTCAGATTCTTCAGTTGTCGGGGCTTGGGGGAGAAAAGCAGATTCAATCTGAGGAGCTGGTGGGACGTTGTTGTTGTCGGTGCAGAACAGTGTCTGTGGGGACAGAGTCGAGATAGAGGGAGTCACTGTCTTGACAGATTTCTAGCCAAAGAAATCTAGATCCGGGTTGAAATATCAAAGGACAATTGGAGAGGAGAGATTCGACATTTGGCCAAAGGATTTTTGTGAAGAAATCAAGACTCGGAGGGAGTCTAGAGGAGCTTGTTCCTTAGAGGGTTTCTTACGCCAAAGAAATCCAAATCCAAGTCTTGCTAGATTGACAGCAGGAGAGGGAGAAGAGAACCAGTGTTATTTTTGAGCAGAGATGGCAGTGAATCAGTTGAGGGATCAGGATAGATTGGATGGAGCATCCAATTTTGTCATCTGGAAGGTCAGGATACTGGCAATTCTAGACAAACATCGCATCAAGGAATATGCCTTGAAGGTAGTTGTTGTGTCGGTCAACATTGATCCATTGAAGAAGTATGAGGAGGCCTAGGCTAAGGCCAAGTGCATGATCCTAGATAGGGTCAAAGATCATGTAGTACCACACATTGCTGAGAAGGACACAGCAAGGGAGATGTGGGAGGCGATGACCACCTTGTATCAGGGCTCTTCCGTCCAACGGAAGATGTTATTAGAAAATCAGCTGAGACAGTACCAGATGCAGAAAGGAGAGGAGATCGATCCCTTCCTTCTCCATTCCTTCTCAAGTTGCAAGGGATTCGTGACCAGTTGACTTTTGTGGGGTCTACACCAGATCCTGAGTTCATGGTCAGGACTGCCCTAAAAGCAGTCATCGAGGGCTCGGAGACTTTTGTCCAAAGTATCTTGGGTAGAGCGACTCTCCCCAGTTGGGAGGAGATGTGGGTAGCTCTTCGACTAGAAGAGCTCAAGAGGATGACCAAGACATGAAGTAGCAAAAAGGCAGCCCGGGTAAAGAAGGAGGAGGAGGAGGAGGATGCAGCGCTTGCATCATCAGGACAACAACGGTAGCAGAAGATAAAGAAGGACATAACCAAGGTCAGATGCTTCAACTGTGGGGAACAGGGACATTATGCCACTTGGTGCCCCCAGAAGAAGGGCAAGGGGAAGGCTTCTGACTCAAAGGTTGCTTCAGCGAAAGTTGACAAGGAAGGCGAGGATGATGATTGTGCCATGACTGCTCATGCGCCTTTGGAGAAGAGGTGGGGTGACATGCAGTTGTAGTCAAAAGGACTACATGTGGGGAAAGATACTTGAGGTGCCCAAACTCTTGGATCACATACGGCTACGAGAGCCCTTGATGACAATAGCAAAATGATGAGTGTCAGTTGGAGCACGGTGTGATGGAGCGACAATGGCAGAGCTAGAGTGCCAAAGTTTGAGGCATCGCAGTGGATGTTGTAGCAGTACGAGAGGCACAGAGCAATTTGTAGCAGCGCAATGGCAACAGAGGGTCAGCACAAATTAGTAGCAGAGGTAGCTTTAGCATCACGAGGCATCCATACTACCCAGCATGTCAGTGTTTGGGTGAGTTTCCAGTTGCTTATTTCTCAGCAACTGAGTTGAAGTTAGCAGTTAGCAGTTAGTACAGATGTAGCATTGACAGTGGCAGAGTTATTGGCAACAGTACAAGATGTAGCAGTGCAATAGATGAAGGGCAATAGACTAAGCATCAACAACGCAGAGGATCAATGCCATAGATCAGTGTAGTACTTCTGTTGAGAAGTATTACATGAGCACATTCCTCGCTAAGAGGGAGTGTTAATTTTGGGTAGCATCGGATGTGCTCTAGCTCCGAAATTTTGTGGAGGGGTTAGAACACATGAGATCTCCAGAACCCAGAAATCGTTTGAAGAAATTGCACTCGGATGAGGAGTTATTAAAATAATTAATATTTTTAATGGGTTCCTAATTCTAAACTTCGGAAAATAAAAATATTAATGTGTATTAATAAGAATATGGGCGAGAAGCTTCTAAGTGACGAGGATCAAGTCTGTTTTAATCTTAACCATTGATTAGAGATTAGATCACGATCATTGATTCATCAATAGGAAAAGTATAAGAGGAGGCTTGAGGGTCAGTTGGAGATACACCAAGAGATCAAAGAGTTTGATTTTTTTGGGGCATGGTTTGCTGAGAAAATCGAGCTACTGGTCTAAGCTGCAAGGAGAGAGGGGCAGTTTGGCAAAGGGCCTTCAATCCAAGGCCGAGAATACATAGCAAAGGGGCAAAGCAGCAGCAGGAGAGACAGGGAAGCTCTAGAGAGGGTGACGCAAAAGCCAGAGGGGCTGACGCAGTCCCTTAGAGGTAGCGCTAGGGTTTTCTGTGGGGCAGAGAGAGCAACAATTCAACATATCAACTTCTGAGCAAGGAATGCTCACTGGGAGGGTGACACCACTGCTAGAGGAGGTGACGCAATTCCAGTGCAGAGCTTGCAGCAACCATCACTGCTCAACACTCGGAACAACATTGTCATCTGTGGGGTTTGATCATCCAGTTGCTCGAATTGCCAAAATATCTGTCTCCGAATAGAGGCCCTTCTGCCAGGTTTATTCTATGTTGGGTGAGCCAGATTTGGCACCCTAGTTGTATTCAGAAATCTGCTTAATAATACAAAGCCTCTATATGTTGCACCGGTTTTCCCGAATTGGGCTTTTTCGAGGACGATAGTCCAAAAATAATGGTGTCCCTTGTGTGATTGTCTTAGTTTATTTCAGTTCATGATCTGTATGTATGTGTAGGTTTCAATAGCGTTTTCATCGCTTTTTAAGTAATTAAATAACTTGTTGAATGTAAAGAACAAGTAGGAGATGATGAACCAGTGATTGCAGTAGGATTTCTGATGTGTAGATTCAGAAATTTTCATAGGGCATTGCAAACAGATAATCTTTGTTGTTATTTTTTACAGCTCATTGGTGGATAAATTATGGCACTGAGGCACCACAATTACAAGAATTCACCATCAAAGTTCTGAGTCAACCCTGCAGTGCTTCCTGTTGTGAGCACAATTGGTTAGTGTTTGAACATATCCACAACAAAAAGAGAAACAGGTTGGAGCATGAGAGGTTGGAGAAGTTAGTTTTCATCTACTACAACCTTCGAATGCTCACAAAACAAGTGCAACCAAAGGATATAGATCCAATCTTATTGGATACTATTGATTTAGAGTCTGATTGGGTTATGGAGGAGGAGACCCCTGATTTGAGTTGGCTTGATGAAGAGACTGAGGATCTCTCTAGTTTTCCATCTCAAATGGAGACTCCAAATACACCTGCGTTAAAATTGGCAACTAGGGCCAAACTCCATGTGGGTCATCTTATTTATTGCAGCTGATATTTTTCTTGGACTCATCTCATCAAGAGGTGTAGGATCGATCTAAAAATCATCCGATTCCGATAAGTATTCATGGAGATATGAATTTAATTGTGTTATGGGACAATTCGTCCAGGTCGGCCAGCAACCAAATAACCCCCATGTGTGCTCAACGTTTGAGTATAAAAGGAGGTGACTTGATAGTCATTTGGACACACACTTCACTCTTGATTTCTCTCTACTTGTTTTGGGTTTTAGTGGAAGAGAAGTCTAAGAGGAGGAAGCCCTAGACGCAGGAGGAAAGGAACCTAGCATGAAGTCTAAATGTAGTCCTCGATGATGCCCTAGCAGCTCTACGCACCTAGATCTAGGACGCATCCAATTTTGTGCAACACATACCTTAGAAAGAGAAGTCATTGGCGAGAAGAATTATGTGCCTTAGCCACAGCAAAAGAGGATCTGAAACAACGTGGGTTAAGGTCTGTTCAGGGGTCATTTTTTAGGACAAAACTGTTGGTGGGAGGTCTGAAGCCTTGTTCTTGTAGGCCACAGCCAAGGCAGGGACAGTGAGTTAGTTTGGAGATTGTTTGGTGGGTGGACAGTCCTCATTAGAGGCTGCCACAGGTCTGTCTATAAACCTGTAGGATGCCGTTGTTTTTGGAGGATAAGTCTGTGTTTAAGGGCTTGAATCTATCCTAAAAGAGCAGTGTGGAGGAGCAGCCTCCTATTGAAGGGCAGTCACATTTCATAAGGGCAATTCTGGGCCAGATTTGAGGATGGTTAAGGACTGCATTGTGTTCCCTAACCAGTCCCAGAAATTGCAGCATAGCAGGAGTCACAAACAGCAGTGTTTTGGTATGTGTTGGGTCAAAGGAGTTGACCAGTTTTGGATCAGTTTGTTGAGCAGCCTGTGGGAGCCAAGTTGGGCAATGATACTTGGTCCAGCAATAGTACATGGGACAACAATGATACTTGGTGCAACAATGGTACATGGGACAACAATGAGTACATGTTGTACAGTGCAACATAGTGCACAGAGTAGCACAGCATATGTACAATGCAGCATAGATAGTGCAGCATAGTGTAGATCAGTATTGTTGGACATTGGTGCAGCAATAGGACAGCATGGTAATGACGAGGTATTGCAACAACAGGATGATGAGGTATTGCAGCATGCATTTGGGTGCAACATAGTGCAATGAAGAGCTCAGCATAGTGCAACAGTACAGTGATGGGTACAGTCATGATTAGTGCAGCAGTATAGTGATGGGTACAGTCATGATTAGTGCAGCAAGGCAATGGAGTCACCTTGGAGAATCAGTTGAAGCAGCACATCTTCAACTGAGCTCAGCTACCTCATGTATCATCTTCTTAGAGATGATCTATGCTCTTATTTAGATAAGTCAAAGTGTTGACTTATGTTGTATATGTAGTATGTACTCTCTCTCTCTCTCTCTCTCTCTCTCTCTGCTGAACTATTGAAGAACATATAAAAAGAATTGATCAAGGGTTTCCCCACATTGGGGTTTGTCCTTGGCTAGCGCCACATCTTGTGTCTTCTTGTCTTGGCTTGTCTTCTGTGATTTATATTTATGTTCTATCTGCAATTTACTATTATACTGATGTGATTGCTAATCTGGAAAATATATTGAGCTAACTGTGAAAATTGAAATAAATTGCTCTAAGCATAGAACATACCTAAAATTAACACCTCACAGTTGCTTCAGCGTTCTAATGTTACCACTAGCTCCACGAGGGCTTATTTTAAGAGTGGTCGTCCATAAGTGATGAGATTCAAGACTGTTATGACACAATCATTTATCATTTATGACATATGTATTTGAATTTTGAACTTGCAGACATTTTTTATTTTAATTATGGAATCATGAGTCTTTTTCTTATTCAATATCTAAATGTTTTGCTTACAAAAATCGAATATGTTATGTTTTACTTTTATAGATATGAGATGATGTTATGAATAATTGCATATATTGTGGTTTTCATAACATATAAGGATTGGAAATGTCATTAGTTTCTTTTTTGTGCTTAAAATTTACCATATTTTAAGTTTTTTTGTATTTTGATGAGTCTTATAAGGGTCGTTCCCGAGTCTTATATGAGTCGACGAGTCAATGTCGTGACGAGTCTTATACGAGTATGAGTCGTGAAACATTGGACACAACTCCTGATCCTCGGATCTCCTTCTGACTCTTGTCGCCAACACCATGTGCAACTTCGAGTCCCATTCAGCTAGAGTCTCAAAAACGTCCTGTGACCCTATCATATGTTTCGACGCACCACTGTCCACGTACCATCCATCCTCATCGATAGTACCCTGCGAGAAATCTTAGCAAATCATCCTCTTGCAACCTCTTGGTGACAACATCTATCTCAGTAGAAGTGGCAATAAAGGATTTAATTAACTAATAAAACACTGGAATCATGAGAGATTGGAGCCAGAGACATGGCGAAAAAGGCCTAAAGCCTGAATGTATTATCTCACACACTCACACTCTGTACAAAATAATGAGAATGATACAATATTAATACATCAAGAGTATGTCTCAAGATAGTGCATCTATCTTGGACACTCAATCACTTTGGTTGAGTAAATATCTCAACCACACACTAATCTAGGAGCCTTACTAGTTGGAGAGAATTTCTCAACCAACTAGACCTAAACAAACTCCCTAGTTTGAGGAACTAACTCATTCTAGAATAGATATGTAGGAATAAATCCAAGTTTCATAATTTTAATTATTTTAAATATTTTAGACTTATTATTGTTTTTATTGTGTAGACAGTAGAACAAAGAATTCAAGAATGCAAGAAAATATTGGTAGCTAAATTTGAGATGAAGGAACTAGTACTCATGCATTACTACCTAGGTCTAGAAGTATGACAAAGACATGGGGAGATATATTTGGGGCAAGGAAAGAACATCATCAACTTATTGCAAAAAAATTGGGATGATGAACTCCAAGCCGATGGTTACTCCTATGATCACCAACCTCAAGAAGTTGAGGAGCTCCAGCTCGAGTCTCATGGATACTACCTCATATCGTCAGTTGGTGGTTTTCCTAACGAATCTGGTAAATACTAGGCCAAATATATGTTTTGCAGTAAACAATCTTAGTCAGATTTAGTTGGAGCCTCGTCATGATCACTGGATAGTTGCCAAATATATGTTGAGGTATCTTCGTGGCACTATACATCACTGCCTAAAGTATGATAGTAAGGAAGTCAAGCTAATTGGCTTCACAGACTCTAATTGGGGTGGCAGTGAGACCGATGGAAGGAGCACTACTGGAGGATGCTTTAGTCTGGGCGCTGCTATGATCTCATGGATGAGTAGGACGCAAGATCCCGTTGCATTGAGCAATGCCAAGGAAGAATATGTGGCTGCATGTGAAGTAGGAAAAGAGGATGTTTCGTTAATGAAGCTTCTGACAGATTTGTTCGAAAAGTCTCTAGGTCCTACTGTGATTAACTGTGATAATCAAAGTTGTATCAAGATGTCTAGAGATCCTGTGTTTCATTCGAGGACGAAACATATCAATAATGAGTTCCACTTTAGTAGGAACTTGGTGTAGTATGGGATCATGAAGTTTTAATATGTTTTGAAAGACGAACAGGTAGCAGACATACTGACAAAGGATCTTCCTAATAAGAAGTTTGAATATCTAAGGAATCGGTTGTGTTTGGTAGATATTGGTGATTGTATTGATGATAAAGAAATGGAAGAGATTTATTGAGGCTTTGCCATTAAAGCATTGTCTAGGGAGACATCAAATTGAGACTTTGTGTTGATGTCAAGAATCCTGAAATTGAAAAGGTGGTGTTGTTTATTGAGCTCGGTTTTGGATACACACCTGTATGTTTGGGTTGGTGGTTAGCAAGTAAGCCTGATGGTACCTAGAGGGGTTGAAAGCTTGAGTCCACCTTAGTCCCACTTGAATAGATAGCATTGGTCAGGAATCTAGTCCATGGCATTGCGGTGCCTAAATTGTTGAGTGACTAGTTGGATAGATTGCCCTGGTCAGGAATCTAGTCCATGGCATTGCGGTGCCTAAATTATTGAGTGACTGGTTGGATAGATTACCCTGGTCAAGAATCTAGTCCATGGCATTGCGATGCTTAAAGGTCTTCATGTTTTCATATAGTTTGAGATCTTCCATTGTATTTGTACATTATGAATACCTCCCTAGTTAAGAGGGAGTGTTGGAAAAAGTAACTATGTTCGATCTTCAATAATGTACTTGAGTCATTATGTAAATGTACTTGTCAAAAGAATAAAGAAAATATTTTTTATTATTGTAACAATGACTTATTAAAGCATGGGTTTCATGCTTGGGTCATCATTATATTAGTCCAAGTCCCCATTGTGGACTCCTAAGATTAATATTAAGTTTATAGTGTCATTGTACATTCGAAGAGACCCTTAAGAGACCCTTCTTGGGCTTTCGGATAATGTAAAAAGGTTTTGTATGAAGTCAAATATGAATTATGTGTCTTTCACATCATGTCGGCCTAAGGAAAATCAAATCGGCCAATAAGAAGCCTATATATTGAAGGAGGTCAAAGTCATTTGGAGCTATCACTCTCAAGCAAGTTCGATATCTCAAGAAGAGTTGGAGAAGTGCAAAGTCTGTTACCGAGAGGACGAAAGAAATGTGAGTTTGGGGGAGTCTCTAGAGAAGAGGAAAATCAAACTTTTGGTACCTCTCTCTCTCTGTTTTGTGGTCTAGGTTGGGAGATTGAAGTCTCCTAAGATTTCGTTGTTGTCGTAAGCTACATGTCTTTGGAAGCTGTTGCCTAGTTGAAGTTGTTGGAAGGGGTCGAAGATCTTGGAGGCTGACATGGTGTGGAGGGAAAGCCTGGTCTTGGTCTAGGGTAAAAAGTCTCAAAGAAAAATATTTAAAGGAAGAATTATCTTGACTGGGTTTCCCCTCGAGGGGGGTTTATTCCCTAGTCTATATCATGTGTCTCTTATTTTGTGATCTTCATGTAAATATAATTGCTTGATGAAAGATAGGATAATAAAGAAGTAAAAGAAGCCAACACACTCACAAGTAATTATCAAGAAAGGAGAATCAAACCATAATATAATATATCCTTGATCTTCCAACACCTAAACCGCTCTAACAAAGCTCTGCATCTTTTTGGGTCTTGCCAATTTCTATCGCAGGTTCGTGTTGGGATTCTCTCATATCACTTGGCCTTTGAGTCAAGTCACCAAGGGCGGAGTGAAAGCAAAGTTCTTTTGGTCTGAATCTCAACAAAAGGAGTTTGTTGAGTTGAAGCATTACCTCTGCTCTACACTAGTGCTAACATTACCAAACCTGCAACAACCATTTGAAATTGAGACAAACGCCTCCAATTATGCTATTCGTGCAATTCTTACCCAGCAGGGTGATCCGGTGGCATATCATAGTGAGACACTTTCAGATAAAGTCCGAAAGTATCCCACTTATGACAAAGAGATGTATTTTATTGTGCAGGCATGCCGACAATGGAAGCATTACATTATGGGGAAGGAAACATTCATCCACACAGGCCACTAACCCCTACAGTTAATATAGACAAAGGGGAAGTTGCAAAATGATCGCCATCAGAAATGGTCCACATATCTGCGACAGTTCCATTTGAACATCAAGTACAAGGAGGGCAGCACCTATAATGTTGCAGACTGTCTGTCTCAGTTGACCACCGATTATGGTATTGACCATTGTGCTCGACTCTTGTGGACAAGAGACTTTGGAGTGGCCGCATCTTTACAAGAGCGATCCAAAATTCGACAACACATACCAGCTGCTCCTTGAAGGCAAGTAAGTTCCAAATTTTCACCTCCAGGACACACTGTTATGCTAACTAGGACACCTCTGTGTTCCTACAAGCGAGTGTGCCAAGATGATTTGGGAGGTGCACTATAGTCGGGTCGTTGGACATTTTGGAGTAGAGAAAACAGTGGTAGTGCTACAAAAGTATTTTTATTGGCCGAACCTTCAACAAGATGTTGGCAAGTACATTAGATCCTGCACTACCTGCGCCATTGCCAAACCAACAATCAAGAAGCAAGGCCTATATACTCCTCTGCCTACTCCTACTCAGCCTTGGGAATCCATCTCCATGGATTACATGTTGGGCCTTCCTTCTACTAAGCATGGCAATGACTGCGTGTTCATTGTCGTTGACAGATTCTCTAAGATGATCATTCTAGCGGCTTGCAAGAAGAGTATCACAACAGAAGCCACTACTAAGCTCTTTGAACGAGTGTGGCTACATTTTGGGATCCCACAGTCCATTATCTCAGATCAAGACAACGAGTTCCTGAGTACATTTTGGTCAAGGCTTTGGTCGATGTTAGATACCAAGCTAACTAAGTCCACGACCTCCCACCCCCAAACTGATGGCCAAATAGAGGTCGTCAATAGGATAATTGTGCATATTTTTCACATGTACAACTCAAAGCATCCACGCACATGGGATGAAAGCCTCTCCTATGTCCAACAGAGCTACAACAAAGCTCTCCATAGCTCAATTGGCCACAACCCTTTTCAGGTGGGGTTGGGATTGCAGCCACTATGTTCTATTGAAGTGGCCATACCATTTGCAGCTATTGAAGCAAATTTGGCGCATATTCAGTCTGAAGCTGACCGAACTAACAACTTCCTTGAGCGCATTCAGCACATCCGCCAGCAAGTCCATGACATATTAGACAGACCCAATGCTAAGTACAAGCAACATCATGATTAGCATTGAGTGCCACACAAATTCTAGGTGGGCAACAAAGTTTGGTTATATTTGCAGAAGGAGCGCCTCATTGGGCCCCACCACAACATTCGCCTGCTCCGATAGGGGTCGTACACCATCGCCAAGGTGTAGGTTGTAGGGGACAATGCCTTCAAACTTAGCATTCCATCGTTCCTTGGCCTGCACCCAGTCTTCAATGTGGACTGGTTGCGACCATACTTTCCTCCATTGTTGGACACATCTGACGTTGCTGAGCAGCTGGCTCCAACAGAGCTCAACCCAAGTTGCATCGAGGAGGCCACAACTAACAGGATCATGGACACACAGATCAAGGACACTTGTCAGTAGAGGATCTACCTATATCGAGTTGTCAAAGTAGGCCAACTCCTTCACCAGGGCTAGTGGTTCATCAGGGACCATAATCAATAGAAATTTCCTCACCTCATGTAGGCTTTGCACACAATGGGGACCATTGTTTCCTGAGGGGAAAGGACTGATCCAGATGGATATTGGTGGCCACCCACCTATTCCACCTAGACCTCCAGTCAGTTTTGTCTGTTTCCTAGATTATAGCAACATTTACTATTTTTAGCAATTTTTCGAATACTGAACTTCCGGAGTTGTTTTGACCCCCTAAACGACATTTTTTGAGGTCTGCAGTAGCCTAATAGCCATAGGCAAGGGCCTACAGCAAATCCTATAGTACTCGGAGAGATATTTCCAACGAGGTATCACACGCGCCAAATGAAGATCATATGACCAAGTTACGACCCTGGGAAGTTGGCTGTCTAACTAACCCCAACGGGCCCACAAACTCTTGGCGTTTCATCTCCTCAGGTTAGGGTTTTGGTTGTTTAGGGATTTCCTTTGTTGTTCAATAATAAAAGGCGCTTGAGCCTCATTGTAACATAGTTCAGAGGCATGTAGCTACCACATCTCTTCTCAGAGATAAACTGCCATCGCTCGAGCTAGTTTATTTCCATTCTGTATGTAAGCGTATTTCAGTGCTTTAATATTAATGAAATGATGTTTTATTTCTGTTGCATCTCTATGTTTATGTTTATATTTTTGTTTTACTGCATTCCTGCATTAGTCCGGATCAAAGAGGGAGCTGGAGAAGGAAGAGGGAGCTTCAAGAGGGACTTGGTGCAGGATAATGATGAAGCCACTCTCCTATTTAAGAAAAGGAAGAAATACCTACATCATGACCAAGTACACTTGCATTATGTTTTTTTACTTTGACATTATTGCTCTTTGCTCTTGTTCTGTGGTCACGAGTATATTTGATGAATGTGAGGACTAAGTCCTCTATATCGCGATTGAGGAAGCTGTGGAGCCATCCCATGGCTTGAATGGCACATGAAATGGACAAAAGCTCAAGAACTCGACGGAAGGGTTGCAGCCTCCTTGGTTGATATCTATGATAGAAGAAGCATCCTATTCAGAGGGAGTTGATTTTGAGTGCAACAATCTGATATGATGCTAAGAGCGATATGTCGTTCATGCAAGGACTATTCTAGATGACTGAGATGTAGCAATATCTGATGTTTCCATGATATGATTCAAACTATGATAAGAAATATGTTCTTTGAGAAAGAAGGCTATGTTGAGATCCTAGCACCTGCTGTTGAGTACTCTATTATCAAATGTTTGTAAAGTTGGCTTCCTCCATGTTGTCTATAAGGAAGGAGGATACTTGGAGCTACCTGAAGCCTTTGAGGTACATGGGATGAGAATAATTATTACAGATGGAAGAAAGCCCCATATGGACTCAAGCAGGCCCTCTGGTTTTGGCATGCTTCGATTGATGATAAACCTGATGTGGACACCAACCTCTCTTCAAGGTTGCAGCCTAGAACCCAATGGACCTATGGTCATGTGGACCCAAAAATTGGGATGTGGAGTATACGGCTCATAATGTATGGAGGGAAGTGATAAGTACTGAATGGGAAAAAGGGACCACGTCCCAGGAAGTGCCCTTCCTAAAGCTATGGGCCATTAGGGGAGGTCCCACTAGACTAGGATTGAAGATTAACCCCCCATTTAAGGTGAGGGAACAAAACCACAAACAAAACCCTTCTTCCAAGTCACCCAATAATCCATGCCAAATGCCCAAAAGAACAACAAGCATAAGCACCCGATTGCACAATGAATAACATACCTTTTGGATTGGATTTCCCACCTTCTAAAATGTGCTTTTATGACAAGTGGGTGAGGAAACATATGGCTTATGCAGGTGGCACAGAAAAAATGGTGCATAACATCGGCTACAAGGTGGATGTCAAGGGCTGTTGGCTGGACGAAAATGATCAGGAGAAAAATTCTCCTAAGGGTACACAGATTTGGTGGGTAACAGGTCCAAAGGAAAATTCTCTCCCAAGAAGCTAGAAAAATTTGGATGTCTTGGTTGGGACATGGCCAGAGGAGATTGATACATTTCCCTAAGGAGCCATATAGGACTTTGGCCAACCCTGGAAATATGAAGAGTTACATTTCCCACTCTAGGATGGAGTTATCATATAAACATGCATCAACATGGCAAGCTCATAAAACTCTTCTCAAGGAAGGTGAAATTCCAGCTGAAGGAAAATCTGTTGCAGCCAAGGAGAATACCTCCCTCGTTAAGAGGAAGTGTTGATTTTTGTGTAGTATCAGGAGGTATTCCCGCATGCCAAGAGGCCTCCTAAGTTGGCCGAGAAAAATTATGGAAATTAAAATAAAATAAATTTTATTTTGCGGTCTCATGTAGGCCCAAAACGGACAAGTCGTCCCCACAATTAAAGGGTGTGCCCCTTGGGGTAAATGAATCCATTCAATTTGTATATATACACTTGATGTGACACTTCATTTGTCTCACTCACTCATCATATACCTTATATAGAAGACACACATGGGAGCAGAAAATGGATGAAATGGAAGAAGTTTGGACTTGGTTTTTTGCACAGATTTCCAGATATTTTATTGTAAACCTTGCTAAAGAAGAATTTCTCCTAGAAGAAGAGTTACTGGGTTTTCTCCCAAGTTTGGGTTTCCTGGGGAAAATTTGTTGTCTCTATTCTGCATGGCTGTCTCTTTATGATATTATTTGTCTCTACTGTTTTTGCTGCCTTACTGTTGAGGTTTTCTGTGTATAATTGCTTAATGATATATGTGACACAAGATAAATAAAATGAAGGCCATTAGAAGTAATTATCAGATCAGAAAAATTGGTTTCTACTGTGCATTATTGCGGAGAATTCAACACAGGACAGTGGGAGAGTCTGAATTCCAGATAGTTATCATAGATGGATAGTACTGATTTTACGACATTTATTTTGATCTGCTGTCACTAAGTATATGACTAATCAGTGAGTTTGTATAAAATGCATTATCTTATAACGCATCTATTTTGACATGCTATCACAATGTATATGACTGATCAGTGAGTTTGTAGAAAAAGCACTAATTTATAAAGCCTATAATGCAACTACTATCTCATACGTCAGTTCGCCTACCAGACGGTGAAATAAAGTCCCCCATCTTTTCTTTCCTGATTTCCACCACTTCTCCAAAGAAAGATTTCAGACATAGTAATGCATAATTAGCAACAGGAAATGCACATGCTTATATATGATATATATAGGACTTAGATACATCACGGAATATTCACCATAATAATAAATTTGTTTATATAACAATTCTTCACATTTCTTCAAATACTTAATAAAGTTTCAAACAAAGTTATCTTATATACAATTTCCTCTTCTTGCTTTGTGTATGCAGAGTTCTAATATCATCCTTTAAAAATATGATGTGCCATTTAAGTAGGCTGGACAGAAATTATTGTTACAAATAGGACCACTTTTCTCCACAATGCAGTTAAGTGTCTTGTATTTCCCTAGTTGTCAATAGTTAAAACACAAAGATTATACTTACTATTCAAATTACAAACAAAAATAAGTCATGAGATTATAGCCCATAAAGATGCAACTTATCTACTTTTAATAACTTACCTGACACACACTAACATCCAGGTGAATTAGAAGAGGGCAGCCTTTTGAGATGGCGGTAACTCCAACATCACCAACTCGATAGCAACCACTAACATTCAATTGGCGCAGAGAAGCACAGCCATTCCCAATAGAAATGAGAGCATCATCTCCAATTCTAGATAGGGCACAACATATAAACATGAAGAGGGTTGTTTGAGACTCTTCTTAGCAAATTCAGAACAAACATATTCACTAACTTAGCAGTGGAATTCGTAGAACAGATAACTAACAACGTTCAGAATCTTGTTTTACTCTACTTCAGAACTTGCAAAACTCAAAAAGAATTCCAAAGGGAAATACTATGAACAAAGCCTTGAAATGTTATCAATCGATCACATAAAAATACATTAAAAGAATGTAGAATTAGTAAATTCTCAAAAGGAAGCTGTGTCCATTTGTCAGTGCAGCAGCATCTATCATTTTGAAGCAATTAATTTTTAAGCCACAGTCGAACTTGGATGTAAGACAAACTAACAGAATGTTTACAAAATTTAAGACTCATGCTATACTCAGTAAATGATTACCCATGATTATTGCTGGGCATTTGGCTAGGTCTGTGCTGGCAGGTGCCTGGTTTGAATCCCCCTAGGTGTGCAACATTAGTTTATGCCAGCGGGTTTACTAGGGATGCCATCCACAAACGTGGAGGAGCTATCCTTTGGGTTTCTCCACAAGGTCTTAGTTGGAAAAATAAATCAATTATCCATGGTTTTTCACCCACTGGGATCATATACAATTTAACTGCAAAGAAGATGAGTGACAAAAGGCAAACTTGATTGAATCCTACATAAAAATTACTGGAAATTTTAAGCCTACTTGTCTCTTTTGTTTCAGATTGATTTATTGAAGGTAAGAAATAGATTATCGACAATGTTGTGCATTTAAATGTTTCACATGTTTGATTGTTTCTTATTGGTCTTATTGGTGAAGGATGATGGTTGTTTTGTTAAGGACAGACCATTTTAATAAAATATTGGCAAAATTACCACATCCAAATATTGAGGAGCCAATAGAGGTACCAAAACAAACACAAATTCTTCAGGACAACCACAAGTGCCCTAGGAGAGAAAGTAGTAAGAGAGAAAACTAGTGGGACAGGTGCTATATCTCAAGCCAATCAACTCAGAAAGTTCCATACAAAATCATCAGACTCAGCCACAATAAATAGTCAGTCACTAAAAGAATCGCACCTTTATTTTAGCGTTGTAAGTACAAAGTATAAATATAACAGATTCATAACTTAAGAACTCAAGGAGGTCAACTATCACTTGTCAAGTGCTTTACTTTCACAATGCCCAATGACACAATCACATGAACAGCATGGGAGCAGATGCCAATACTCCCTTATAAACTTGCTCACTAATCTAACATGAAGGGATTAGAGAGAAGTATGAAGATGGACGAGAGAAGAATGAATGTACCAATAAGTCATTAAACAACCTATCTAAATCAGCTTTCCATCTCTTGTAGAATGCAGATGGAAGTCTACAAAGAACTAGCAACAAATATTTCAGACTTAGAAAAGAAACCTCAACCAAGAGAGTAGCACCTATCTTCAGCTCGTGCGATCCCATCTTCACCTAGAAAAGTGAACACAACTGGAGTCTCCAAAACATGCATGAAATTTGCCTCCGAAAAGCTGCTGGAACCTCCAATGGATGCTCATGCACGATCTTCTTGGCAACCATAGAATGAGTGAAAAAAGGAAGAATCTCCCAAACAAGCACAGCACTGCAGTACTGCATTAATACCTAGGATGAAAGATGCACTCGACAACTGCCAAGTAGAAGAAAGGTCGGCCAAGAATAACTGTTAAAACTTGCCAAGGATAATATCCTTAAGCAGGGCACACCAGTCAACTATCAAGTACAAACAAAGGCACTGGGATTTGTGACATGAATATTCCTAGTTTCCACCAAGATTCTGAAATGGGGGGATATGGGTATGAGGAAATGGTCAGGGGGGCCATATGGGAGCACCCTCAAATTTTAGGGAAATTTAGGGAGCACTGGGGTATGTCAGGAGTATATGTGTATGTGTGTGTGTGTGTTGATTTGGGGTAGCATTGGATGTGCTCTAGCCCTCAAATTTTGCAAGGAGGCTTGGACACATGTATTCCAAACAACCCAGAAAGCGTTTTGGGAAATTCCACCCAGAGACAATTTAATGGGACCCTAAGTCTAAACTTAGGAAATTAAAAATATTAATGGGTATTAATCTAATTGTGGGTGTAATTTCTCGAAGAAGACAAAGACCAAGCTAAAATGATCTTAGCCATTGATTAGCTTTTAATCTAGGTCGTTGAATGTCAACGAGAAGATTATTTAAGGGAGCTTGAGGGTCATTTGAAAAACACATCGAGAGATCAAGAGATCAAATTTCTAAAGTGAGAAGTTCTTGGGAGGAAATTTTGGTCAAGGAGATTTCTTGTAGAGAGGGATAGTGAATATCTGGAAGAAGGAAGTTTTCCGGGATGAAGAGTACGAGGCAGAGAGAGGGCAAAATGACGTCCAGAGAGAGGCAGACGCTAGCCCACGCAGAGCTGACATAATGATAGCGCAAGCCTTAAAGGGAGATCAAATTCCTACTAAGGAAATAAAGTTTCAGTAGCTGAGAGTCGGGGTGTGAGACCGGGAGGCAAAGATTCTTATTTTCCAACCAATAGAGGGTCTAGAGAAGGAGCAGTGTGATACCCAACAGGAGTGACGCAAGAACTGCATAAGAGTGACGCAGTTCTGTGCAGAGGCTACGGATAGGCTCCAGTTCAATGCAATCAGACCGATATTCTCCTAGTGACAGGGTGAGATCAATTCACCATTCATTTTGTCCCATTTCTCTGTGTATCGGATTGCTAGTTGAACATCAAAGAACTGTACTCATATTTTCTCCTACATAATAATAAAACCCTCAGATCATTTGCACCGGTTTTCCGGCATTGGGTTTTTCTGGGGACATTTGTCCAAAAACAACGGTGTCAATTGTGTTGTATTTTTCTTTCTTGATCAGTCATTTGTTTCCGCATATTATTTAATCAAGTGAAGGTCGAAGTGTATGTATTACGATATTTGCCATAGGAAACTGCAAGTAATTTGTTTGAAGGAATTTAACAAATAGGAGTAATATCATCAATTGTTACAGTAGGAATTCCGGTTTAGGAATTCTCACATGGTATCAAAGCTACAGGGTGAAGCAAGAAGAGCAAAGCCAGTAGATCCAACGCTAAGCAAAAGAGGGAGATCGAAAAGCTGCAGGAGGCAGCAGTTCGAAACACAAGAGGGTTTGCGCAGTTCTTAGCCGGAGCATTGAAATTTCGAGGCACTCTTTCCGAGTGAGTCGACAGAGAGAAGGACTCCTAGTTCGAATTTTTGTTGGGGCAAAAGGAGCAGGGTTGAAGCCTCAGCATAAGGAGAGCTGGTGGGACGGACATTTTTCTGCAAGCAGTTTGCTTGGTAGAAAATTATCAGAAGAAAGAGGAGAAGCACGGTTGAGGGAATTTCTTCCCCTGAGAATTCCTAGCCAAAGAATTCGAATTCTCTAGAGTTGAGCAACAACAAGGAGCAACAATTTTACTAGCTCTAGTAGGGACTGTGTAGGCCAGCCCAGCAATGGCACAGAGGAGAGAGGAGGTCATTTGACTTTCTATTTTCGGCAGATATGGCAACCAGTGGCTTGAGGGATCAAGACAGGTTGGACGAAGCATCCAACTATGTCATCTGGAAGGCAAGAATGTCATTCCTTCTAGATGAGCATGCCCTCAAGACATATGTCAACAGTGTGGTGGTTGTCCCTGCAAATGCAGATCCATTGAAGAAGTACAAATGAGAAATGGCGAAGGCCAAGAGGATGATCCTTGATGGAGTAAAGGATCATGTGGTGTGTCATGTCGCTAGCAGGGGGACTGCTAAGGAGATGTGGGATGCCTTGGCTACGTTATATCTGGGATCTTCCGAGCAGCAGAAGTTGTACTTGGAGCAGAAACTGAGATCTGCTCAAATTCAAAAGGGAGAGCGTGTGGATCCATTCGTCACAAAGCTTAAGGAGCCCGTGATGAATTGTCTGTTGTGGGGCATACACCCCACAATTCAGAGTTGGTTAGACTAGCCCTCAATTCTATCTCAAATGAGTAACAAATATTTGTCCAAAGTATCATAAAGTAGCATTGCCGAATTGGGATGAGATGTGGGCAACTCTAAAACAAGAGGAGTTGAGGAGAGACTTAGTCAAGGTTAATGCAGTGGGTCGAAGCCCAAGGAGGAGGAGGATAATGCAGCCCTTGCATCAAAGGGACAGCAAAAGCAATGGAGACATAAGAAAGACATCTCAAAGATCAAGTGTTTCAGGTGTGGTGAGATGGGTCACTACGCTACTCAGTGTCTTCTCAAGGACAAGGATGAGAAGCACGATCTGAAGGTTGTGCTCGTGAAGATCGAAGAGGAGTTCGCCATGACAGCCTAGATACCTCAATGAGGGAGGTGGGCTGATTTGGAGTTGTAGTTCAAAAGAGCTACAAATGGGCAAGAACATTGAGGAGTCCACCTCTTGGATCAATACCTTGCTACAGGAGGCCAATTTTGCAGTAGCAGGATGGACTAATGTGGGACAGTGTCGAGGAGTGTCAGAGAGACAGCTACAGTGGCTATTAGCGCCAGAGACTGAACAACGCAGAGCAGAGTTGGCAGCAGTGCACATAGCACAGAGCAAAGGTCAACAGCAGCGTTGTATATTCAGAGGGTCAGTGCAGAGACTAGCAACAGTCAAGCTCCAGCATTCACGTGGTATCATATTGAACACAGTTAGTTTAGTAATTTTGGATATTTTTCCATTGTTGATGGAGTGCAGCAACAATTTGCAGTGCAGTACCAGTTGGCAGTGGCAGTGCTAGCAGCAGCGCTTGAGAGGGAGTTGTAGTATGGATGCAGTGTTGGCAGTGGCAGTTTCAGCAACTGTACAATTACAATAGCAGTGCAGTAGTTCGTGGACAGCATGTCAGACATCACCAACGCAGAGGACGATGTTTCAGAGTCAAAGCAATATGCAGCAGTGTATATTGCTAATGCACATTCTTCGCTAAGAGGAAGTGTTGATTTGGGGTAGCATCGGATGTGCTCTAGGCCTCAAATTTTGCAGGGAGACTTGAACACATGTATTCCAAAGAACCAAGAAAGCGTTTTGGGAAATTCCACCCAGAAATAATTTTATTAAAATAATTAATATTTTTAATGCTAAGTTGCACGAAACAGGGAAATGGAGACGAGTTTCCCAAACGGGCATGGGTACGAAACATGACCCTGCCAAATTTTGGAAACGCGGAAATGCAATATGTATATATATATATATTAGGACATTTAAGAAATATGTCCAATCATAAAGCATATATAATACATTCTAATTTATTAAATTATGATTAAATTGTCAATTGTCAATGCATAAACTATAAGTCTCTAAATTTACATCACATTCACTCATGAATGATCACATAATGAAAATAGCAATATCCAAAATCAGCCACAAGAAATTTCTAATTTCTTGTCTCGTGATTGATTGGGAGTCTCCTCCTACATAGTCGAACGACCTCAGTGCTCTTCATTAAATACAAGTTCCATACCCTAGTACCCTACGTGCTCTTGATTATTGGGAGTCTCCCCTACATAGAGGGCTTGGTTCTCTTGATTAAATACAAGTTCCATACCCTAGTACATGACAAAATCCAATGGAAACATTGCAATCCCCCCAATCCTGAAATCCTAAAAAACTGATAAGTCTGCTAGATTTTGAGTGAGATCTAAAATCCTACTTTCTCCATATGAAATCCAATAAGGGCGAACCACTCTCAAACAACCTAAGTCATTTCATGGTAATGTTAAAAATTTAAGTAAAAGGATGAAAATGAAAAATAAAGGAGAATGTCACTTTCACTTTAAGAATTTAACATTACCATGAATTGCATGTCAACGGTAGGGCCATAGGCTTGAACATTAGGTCGCCCCACTCAAAAATCCTCTTTTTTATAACTTGAGAGGCATCTAGAAGCATCCAGAAGATATTTTAGTCGCCTAATAAAAAAATAGAAGCAACAAAATTAAAAATACTTACAAGAAAAAGTCAAGTTAGAAGAGGAAACTCCATCGTACGGCCTAGAAATGAGTTTCCGGCTGTGCTGGCTGTAGGAATTTATGGGGTAACTTTCTCAAACAGAACACCAAAGGACACCGCTCACAAATAGATCACACATCAATACACCAATATTGTTGACGTGGTTAAAACCCTCAAAGAGGGAAATAGTCCACGGCATGAGCCAACGTGGCCACTTCAAGCAATTTATTAATAAAAGAATGAAAATTTACATAATCTTCTCTCATGAACAGTTACCCTACAAAGGACCCTCCATGCTCTTTAAATAGAGATCATGGACCAATCGGGTGTTAAACCACGGATCAAGTGTCGATAATACCGAGGAGAGAATAAACCGTCGGATCACTACATATCGTGACTGTCGGAGTGTAAGTTACAAAAGTACATAGTAAAGAAACACACTTTACCTAACTCTAAACCAGACCAAGTTATACTTAACTATTTCCTATGTGTCGAAATATCCTAACATCCCCCCTTAAGAACAACTTGGGATAAGATTGAAGGATGTACAAATATGACACAATAGGAGAAGGAAGGAGGCATTAGAGCCTATCCCCCCTTAGTGAAAAATCCTAAACTCCAACCATAAATCAAAATTTAGTAAACTTCACCTTTGTGAGAGCCTTTGTAAAGATGTCTGCAACTTGATCCTCTGTTGAACAATATTGCACTTCAAGAACATGGACATGAATGAGTTTTCTGATAAAGTGCATGTATGGTTCAATGTGTTTGTTGCGCTGATGTTGGACTGGAGCTTTGCATAGTTGAATGGCACTTTGATTATCACACCAAAATGTAGTCAGATGATGTTGTTGAAAGCAAAACTCTGATAGGATCTAACGAAGCCACACAGGGCTTCCTTACTAGCTTCTATGGCACCACGGCACTCTACTTTTGTTGAAGAAAGAGAAATGGCACTTTGCTTCTTGCAAGCCCATGTAATAGGTCCTGAACCAAGAGTGAACACATAACCTGCAACAGACTTCTAATCATCAAGGTCACCAGCCCAATCAGAATCAGTGAAACCAACCAATAGAGGAGATGCTTCAGCACTGTAATGAATCCCAAATTGAACTATACCTTGAACATAATGAAGTATTCTTTCAATTGTTTTCAATGACTTTCATGTGGGTTTTGCATAAACCGAGCAATAAGGCCAACAACAAAGAAAGGTCAGGACAAGTATGGGTCAGATACAAATGTTTTCCTACAAGTTGACAGTATAAGGTAGCATCAACTTCAGGTGAAGTACAAGTGACTGAAAGTTTGGCTCCAGACTGAAAGGGAGAAGGCGCTGGCTTATAGTCTTCCATGTGAAAATGGCATAGAAGATCACATGCATACTTGGATTGGGAAAGGGAAATACCTTCCTTATATTGCAAGACTTGAAGACCAAGAAAATAATACAAGTGTCCTAAGTCTGTCATTTCAAACTTCTTTTTAAGGCTAGACTTCACATGGTTTATAAGGTTGGGATCACTACTAGTAAGGATAAGATCATCAACATAAAGAACAAGAAAGATAAGAGACTTTCCCACTTTCTTGGTGTAGACAGTATTGTCAGAGTGACACCTAAAAAATCTAGTTTCTAAAAGAAAGCTATCCATTTTGGCATACCAAGCCTGAGGCACTTGCTTGAGACCATAAAGGGATTTCTTAATCCGACATGCAAGGTTGGAGTCTGTTTGTATAAAGCCAATAGGTTGTTCCATATAGATTTCTTCATGCAAGTCCCCATGCAAGAAGACATATTTAACATCCATCTGATGGACTTCCCATTTGAAAAAGGCAGCAAGGCAAAGAACAAGGTGGGTAGACTTCATTTTGGCAACAGGGGAGAAGGTTTCAGTATAATCAAGGATTTCAACTTGTGAAAAACCCTTAGCAACAAGACGAGCTTTATGTTTATCAACTTTTCTATCCGGTCCATACTTAGTTTTGTAAACCCATTTGCATCTAACAAGTTTTCGTCCCTTTGGAAGGGGAACAAGATCCAATGTATCATTTGCCAATAATGAATGATATTCTTCATTCATAGCTGCGTCACAATCTGGATGGCCTGTGTTGGGTGTGGAGCCTGATTATCTTATGTATTCAAAAGTATCGCCGCATTGGACCCTAGTCGCCACCCATAAAATATTCGATGTTGTAATTTCATAGTCAATCTGGGTCGTTCATTAGGCGGAGATCTGACGGTAGAAGTTATGTTTAATTAGGGTTTTTTGCCCTAGAAGGCAACCCCTCGCTATATATGAGGGAATTGTATTGCGTCTATGTATATCGGTATTCTGAGTGAGGGTGAGAGAGGAGATTGAGAGCAAAGAGGGAGTTACAACATATATGCTGTAGGTTGTATCTCTTCAGTTTGCTGGATAATATAATAAAAAAAGGACTAACTGTTTCTCCATGAATGTAGCCCAAACTGGGTGAACCATATATATTTGTATCTCTCTTGTTTTATGTGTTTTTTGTGTTTATATTTCTGCAATATTTTATGTGTTCCATTGCTCTGTAATATAATTTTCTAAAAACTGATATCAAAGCCGAAGGTCTATTTGGCAGATAAACTCGCAGCAGAGAAGGGTCCCTGGTTTGAGTGGAAGCAATGGTAGAGATGGTAGGCTTAGGGTCAAAAAATTCAACGGCCAAAACTACCAACTGTGGAAAATGCAGATGGAAGATTATCTATATCAGAGAGATCTATACCTACCATTGAGCAGAAAGACAAAGAGGTCGACGAGTATGACAGACACAAAATGGAATATTCTCGACAGAAAGGCACTTGGAACAATACGACTATGCCTAGCAGCGTCGGTAACATTTAATATTTCAAAGGAAACGACAACAGAGGGTTTAATGTCGACATTGGCGAAACTATATGAAAAACCCTCGGCCTCAAATAAGGTATTTATTATCAAGCGTTTATTTAATATGAAGATGTCAGAAGGTGGATCTGTTGCTGATCATTTAAATTATTTTAATACAGTTACAAGTCAGTTAAGTTCTGTAGGGGTAACTTTTGATGATGAAGTCAGGGCTTTCTTATTTCTGTGTTCATTGCCAAAAAATTGGAATGGTTTAGTTATGGCCATTAGTAACTCTATCTCTGGGTCTAGTACTTTAAAGTTTGATGATGTTGTTGGTGCAATCCTTAGCAAAGAAATGCGACGGAAAAGCTCCGGTGAGACATCAGGGAATGCTTCAACTGTAGAGACTAGGGGAAGAAAAATGGAAAGAGGAAAGAGCCCAGGATATCGCAGTAAGTCAAGAAAAAGCAGATCCAAGTCTAGATCAGGGATAGTGTGATAGAAATGCGGGAAGAAAGGAAACCTGAAGAAAGACTGCAAGTCTTGAAAGGGAAAAGAAGGAGATGCGCAGCAAGAAACTAATCATGAAGCGAATGTAACAGGTGATGTGTTGCAAGATGCTTTGATTCTTTCATTAGAAAATATTATTGATGCCTGGGTGGTAGATTCAGAGGCCTCATTCCATGCCAGACCTGATAGGAAACATTTTTATGATTATGTTCAAGGAGATTTTGGACAGGTTCGATTAGGTGATGATAAACGTTGTAAAATCCTTGGAATGGGTACAGTTTTCACAAAACAGAAAAATGGAAACCAATGGCTATTGAAGGAGGTAAGGCATGTTCTAGATCTGAAGAAAAATTTGATTTCAACAAGGCAATTGGGAGGTGAAGGTTGCGTAACTACTTTCATAGATAAAACCTGAAAGGTCACTAAAGAATCCCTAGTAATAGCGAAAAGAGGAAAGGTTGGTACATTGTATTTATGCAATGGTATTTCTAATTCTGTTAATGCTTTAACCTCTACAGGAGAAGATACGACATTGTGACATCATGGGCTCAGGCAAATGAGTGAGAAGGGAATGCAAATTTTTCACTCAAGAAATTTGTTGCTAGGTTTGAAGCATGTTGATTTAAAATTCTGTGAAAATTGTGTTTATGGAAAACAAAAGAGAGTTAGATTCCTTAAAGTTGGGAAAGAAAAGAAGATCGAAAAATTAGAGCTTGTGCATACAGATGTATGGGGATCTGCTCAGGTATCATCTCTTGGTGACTCGTTATTATGTTACTTTTATTGATGATGCAACTAGAAAAACCTGGATTTATTGTATTCGAAATAAATCTGATGTATTTGATACTTACAAAAAATTGAAAGCTTTGGTTGAAAACGAGACGGGAAAAAGGTTGAAGTGTCTCAGATCAGATAATGGATGTGAATATTGCAACAAAGAGTTTGATAGGTACTGTTCTGAGAATGGAATTCGCAGAGAGAAGACAATTCCAGAAACACCACAAGAAAATGGTGTGCTAGAAAGGATGAACAGGAGAATCATGGAGCGTGCAAGGTGCATGAGATTGCATGCAGGATTGCCTTTACAATTTTGGGCAGATGCTGTAGATATTGTTGTTTATCTAATAAACAGAGGAGCCTTCAAGTTCCTTGGATGGTGGTATTCCAGAGGAGGCATGGACAGGTAAAAAGGTTAACTACTCTTTTTAAAAGACTTTTGGTTGTGAAGCCTTTGTCCACATTAATAAATAAAATAGAACAAAGCTTGAGGCAAAATCAAAGAAATGTACCTTTATTGGATATGGTGTTTAATGATTTTGGTTACCCCTTTTATGATTATGAAACACACAAAATCATTTGGAGCAATGATGTCATATTCAATGAAAAGGTTTTGTATAAGGATCAAATGCAGGAAAAGGAACAGGAAAAAGAAAACAGAGAATACTCAGTGCTTAACAAGATCACAGAAAAAGTGATGGTGCCTGAAAATCATACTGATCAACAGCCAGAACAACCACAACAGCAACAAGCACTTCAAACACCTGAAAGTGGTGTTAGAAGATCTACCAAGATAAGTAGACCAGCTGAACGATACTCTCCTTCATTATATTATGTTTTGTTCACTGATTCTAGTGAACCAGAATGTTATGAAGAAGCAGTGAAGGTAGAAACTAGGAAGAAGTGGGAGCAAGCCATGAAAGAGGAGATGGACTCCTTCGCACATAACCAGACTTGGGACTTAGTCAGGTTGCCTGTAGATAAACCAACATTACAGAGTAAATGGGTTTACAAGTTGAAGGAAGAAGATGGAGGTAGAAAAAGGTACAAAGCTAAACTTGTGGTGAAAGGGTTTGCACAGAAAAAGGGTATAGACTTTGATGAGATATTTTCTCCTGTTGTGAAAATGACTTCAATCAGAACTATTCTTGAGCAACTGAAAATTTCCATCTTGAGCAGTTAGACGTAAAGACAACGTTTCTCCACGGGGATTTGGAGGAAGAGATACATATGCAACAGCCACAAGGATATGAGGTAAGAGGGAAGGAGAAACTAATGTGTAGGTTGAAGGAGAACTTGTATGGCTTAAAACAAGCTCCAAGGCAGTGGTATCTAAAATTTGATAGGTTTATGTCTGAACAAGGTTATACTAGATATCACTCTGATCATTGTGTTTATCTCAAAAGGCAAAATGATGGCAGCCATATTATATTGCTATTGTATGTAGATGACATGCTTGTTGCAGGTTTTAACATGCAGGAAATAAATGTGCTCAAAAGGAAATTGGCAAACTCATTTGCGATGAAGGATTTGGGTGCTGCAAAACAAATCCTTGGTATGAGAATAATTAGAGACAAGAAGAATCGCAAATTAACATTGTCTCAAAGTGAGTACATAGAAAAGGTGTTGAAAAGGTTTAATATGCACAATGCAAAACCAGTTAGTACACATTTTGCTAGCCATTTCAAACTTAGTAAGGAGATGTGCCCAAAGACCCAAAAAAACATGGATTATATGTCTAAAGTTCCATATGCATCAGCAATTGGAAGCTTAATGTATGCAATGGTCTGCACAAGGCCTGATCTTGCACATGCAATGGGAGTTGTAGCAAGTACATGAACAATCCAGGAAAAGAACATTGGATGACAGGTGAAGTGGATTCTCAGGTATTTGAGAGGTACCACAAATCAAGCATTATGCTTTGGTGGTTCAAACATTGCTCTACAGGGATATGTTGATGCAGATATGGTAGGTAAGAGAGATAACAAGAGGAGCACTATAGTATATGTATTTAATGTAGGTGGAACAGCTGTCAGTTGGGTTTCAAAAATCCAACAACAAAAGCAGAGTATGTTGCTGCTACAGAGGCTAGTAAAGAAATGATTTGGTTACAAAGGTTTCTAGATGAATTAGGTAAGAAGCAAGAATTGGGCAGGTTATACAATGATAGCTAAAGTGCCATACATCTTGCAAAGAACTCTGCATTTCATTCCAAGACTAAGCATATACAGCTCAAGTACCATTTCATACGGTCAGCATTGGAAGATGGACAACTGAAGCTGGAAAAGATACACACTAGCTAAAATCCTGTAGATATGTTAATAAAAGTTGTAATCAGGGAGAAACTGAGAATCTGCTCAGTTTCAATTGGTCTTGAAGTATGATGAAGAAGATGAGAAACTGAGAATCTGCTCAGTTTCAATTGGTCTTGAAGTATGATGAAGAAGATGAGAAACAGCCAAGTCCAAAGTGGAGTCATTGTCTAGCAAATGAAGCAGCGGTGGAGTTGCTATAATCAGTCTCCAAGTGGGAGATTGTTGGGTGTGGAGCCTGATTATCTTATGTATTCAAAAGTATCGCCGCATTGGACCCCAATTCGAAATGGAGTGGACCCCAGTTCGAAATGGGGCGGCAACGCCAACCGTAAAATATTCGCTGCAGGGGGGATCCAAGGGAGGGTTTCGATGCGAGGGGTTTCGAGGGCAACGCACCCGAAGCTAAGAATTGATGTAAAGTTGCCTTGTAAAATGTTGTAATTTTGTAGTCAATCTGGGTCGTTCATTAGGCGGAGATCTGACGGAAGAAGTTATGTTTAATTTAGAGTTTTTTGCCCTAGAAGGCAACCCCTCGCTATATATGACGGAATTGTATTGTGTCTATGTATATCGGTATTCTCAGTGAGGAAGTGAGACGAGATTGAGAGCAAAGGAGTTACAGCGGATCTGTTGTAGGTTATATCTCTTCAGTTTGCTGGATAATGTAATAAAAGGACTGGTTGTCTCTCCATGGATGTAGCCCAAACTGGGTGAACCACATATATCTGTGTCTCTCTTGTTTTATGCCTTTTTTGTGTTTATATTTCTACAATATTTTATGTGTTCCATTGCTCTGTAATATATAATTTTCTAACAACCTGAAGCTTCTGCAAAGGTGTCAGCATCATAATTAGCTGAAGCTTGAGCGAGTAAAGAAGAGGCTCTACCGAACTGAGAACGTGTACGTCGCTAAACTGTACGATCACCGGCAAGAGCACCTGCTGCATCCCGAGTAGCATGGACCCATTTTGGAAGCTGAGGCGCTGAAGGAGGATCCTGAGAAGGTGGGGGAGGATTGTCATCCTCGATGTCATCATCTGAAGAAGAAATATTTTCAAAAGTAGAAGGGATAGAGAGAGGTGGCACATCTTCCAAACTAAGCTTATAGGCCGATATATTTTCAGCAAACTTTACATCTCTTCTAATGATAACATTTTTGGACTTAGGTGGAATAACTTTGTATCCTTTGACATCTTCAGAATATCCAACAAAAATACATTTTTCACTCTTCAATTCTAAAGCTTTATGTTTCTCATCTGGAATATGGGCCCATGCTTCACTTCCAAAAACATGAAAGTGACTTACATCTGGTTTAATTGAGCTCCATGCTTCTTCTGGAGTGATATTCTTTAAAACCTTAGTAGGAGTGCGATTTATTATGTAATTTGCACAGTTAATTGCTTCTACCCAAAGCTTAAGACTAAGTCCTTTAGATTGAAGCATACAATTAGCCATTTCCTTTAAGGTGTGATTCTTCCTTTCAGTGACACCATTTTGTTGTGAAGTATATGGAACAGTATGTTGCATTAAAATTCCATTCTCAATGCAAAAGTTGATGAATTTGTTGTTAACATATTCTCCGCCATTATTAGATCTTAGCTTAAGAATTTGATGTCCAAATTGTTTTTCAACAAAGGCCTTAAAGGCCAAGAACATGTTAAATACTTCACTCTTGAGTTTTAATAAGTATACCCAAGTGCATCTGGAGAAATCATCAATGAAAGTTAAGAAATACTTGTAGTCAGAGAATGAAACAACTGGAAGTGGACCACATAAATCACTATGCACAAGCTGTAAAGGGTCTGAGGCGTGCCAAGAGGCACGTTTTTCAAAACTATCCCGATGATGTTTCCCGAGTACACATCCGGAACAAACACCATCTCTGCAAGATACCATTGCAAGACCTATCACCATATTTTCTTTACATAGATTCTGAAGGGAGCGATAGTTTAAGTGACCAAATCGTTCATGCCAAAGTTTGCTCACTTCATCATTATGAGAAACAAATATCGAGGGAAGATTTGATGACCCAAAGTTGTTAAACTTGTACAACCTTGTACAATCATCGGCAATGCCAGTAGCTAAATTTGTCTAGGATCTCTTAGATCCTTAATTACAGCATCGTGAGGTGAAAAACTCAATGATTTTACATTCCCATGAATGAGTTATCTGATATACAGATAGAAGGTTGCAGAATAAGGTTGGAACACATAATACATCATTAAATTGAACATTGTCTATACGAATAGTTCCAGTCTGTATAACACTAACATATATATTTTTGGTGTTACAATCATTTAAAGAAGAAATCATGGCTTTGTTTTTGGCCATGTGATAAGAAACTCCAGAATCAATGAGCCACTCATGAGAATTAGAAGAAGAAGATGCATTTAGTGCATATCCAAACCGAGATGCTTGACAACCACATGCAAAAAGTGTTATTCTTGAAGATAAAGTTGAAGTTGTCGAGTGCTCCAAATGGATGTTATGCTTCTTCATTGCTGCTTCCAAGGCTTCGATCTTATTAAAGCATTTGGATTCTAAGTGGCCATCTCGATTACAAAAGTGGCAATGTCTATCAGTCTTCTTCCCTTTGTTTTTATTTGCCTTATCATTTTGTTGAAATGATTTTTCATTTTGAGATTGAAATGGCTTAGGACCCATGTTTGGTTAAAGACCATTCTTTTTTGGATACGGCTTCTTAGGATTCTTTGAATTTGGTTGCTGATGGGCAGCTAAGGCTTTCTTAGAAGAGTTTCCAAGATTAAGAAGACCAAGATGTAAGAGTTTTTCTTGTTCTCTTATTAAAGAATCACAAAAGACATCAAAGGAAGGGGACTTGTAGTCTTGTCCTTGAGAAATGAAGGCTTCTCTTATAGAATGGAAGGTGGAAACAAACACAGAGTAGGCTACTCCCAACTTAGTAAAAATGGAATAGATAAGGTTACCATCTTCTTTCTTAACCTTAACACCTTCCAAGAGAAGTCTAAGGGTCTTGAACTTGGACAAAAAATCTTCAATGGAAGAAAAATTATTGGGGTCCAATGTAAGCAACTCATTTTCGAGTTGATGGGCTCTAAGTTCATTTTTAATTCCACAAACTCTAGTAATCTATTTCATTGCTTCATTAAGAGTATCAAGTTCTGCGATATGGAATCTAAGGTCTAGAGAAATAGACATCCCTATCAACCCACGTGCTTGATTTTACCTATTTTCCCATTTGGATACCTTATCTTCATTTTTCGGTTTGGTTTCTTGGCCTGAGGCTATTCTGTAACGACCTTTACTTCTAAGTAAATCCACAATGTAGGACCACCATTGGAAGTAATTGGTGCTGTCAAAAATAACTTGGCATGTACTTTTCATTTTAACAGAAACTGAAGCTATAGATGTTGAAACTAAGTGTTCCAATGGAAAGATCTCGAAAAATTAGGCTAATTAAAAACAAAACGGCTTTTTGAAAAAAAAGTTGTTGAAGATGTCGACGAAATGCGAGAATGTGCAAAAATGAATGATAATGTTATATTTAAAAAAAAATTGCCCCCTTTCCAAACTTCATCTAATTAGCTCAACAAAGAGAAAAACTTGAACTCAAGACCTCTATTCTCATAAAGTAACTTTGGACCAAGTGAGCTAATTTAAAAGGTTAGTAATTTTTGGAAAAGAGGAAGGGGTTTCTTTTTTTTAGTCACCGAAGCTTTGGGGTGTGTGCTTTCTTGAGAAAGCTCTTTTTTGCCTACAAAACAAAAAACACAAAAACCAACACACACATACAAAAAAAAACAAACCTTACGGCTTCAAGTTGGCTTTAGCCGGAAACTAAATATTTTCCTCAATGTTTCTGATTTTTCAAAATCACACTAAGGCGCAGCGGAAAATGCATACGCATGAGAAAAATCCTTCCTTTCTGTTTCTGATTTGCCAAGATCGCACAGAGTCATGGGGCAAAGAGCATACGTAGAAATGAAAGGTATAGATCCGGTAATAAAAAACAAAGAGCTAAATAACCGAAATAAACTGAGAGAAAATAATTTAAAACTGCAAATAAACATTGTATACCTCTAGATCTTAAAAATGACATAGTTAGGGCAATTGGAAACCTTTTCGCGTCAAACTAAAAAGGTTCCTCACTGGAACAGATGCTCCTAACACAATAGAGCAATCCTCTCGGCCCAAAAGTAGTCAGTAACAGTAGATCTAGGAAACGACAGTCGGATGCAATTCTACTGGCTTCAGATTTGGATCACCAACGGAGGCAGCCCTCAAATAGCTTTGATACCATGTAGGAATTTACAGGGTAAGTTCCTCAGACAGAACACCAAAGGACACCGCTCACAAACAGATTACACATCAATACACCAGTATTGTTGACGTGGTTAAAACCCTCAAAGAGGGAAACATTGCATGGCCTGAGCCAACATGGCCACTTCAGACAATTTATTATTAAAAGAATGAAAATTTACATAAGCTTTTCTCATGAATGGTTACCCTACAAATGACCCTCCATGCTCTATAAATAGAGATCATGGACCAATCGGGTGTTAAGCCACGGATCAAGTGTTGGTAATACCGAGGAGAGAATGAACCATCGGATCACTACATATCGTGACCGTCAGATTGTAAGTTACAAAAGTACATAGTAAAGAAACACATTTTACCTAACTCTACACTAGACCAAGTTATACTTAACTATTTCCTATGTGTCGAAATATCCTAACACTGGCCACGTTTCCTCCTCGAGAAACGGATCGGTACGGTCGGAAACGAGTTTCCAAGCCGTATAGTACGAGTTTCGTCGTTTCCGTTTCGTTTCCGACCAGAAACAGACCCTTCTCCAATGTTTCCTGCAACTTAGTTTTAATGGGACACTAGGTCAAAACTTAGGAAATTAAAAATATTAATGGGTATTAATCTAATTGCTGGTGTAACTTCTAGAAGAAGACAAGGATCAAGCTAAAATGATCTTAGCCATTGATTAGCTTTTAATGTGGGTCATTGAATGTCAACGAGAAGATTATTTAAGGGAGCTTGAAGATCATTTGGAAAACACACCGAGAGATCAAGAAATCGAATTTCTAAAGTGAGAAGTTCTCAGGAGGAGGTAGTGAGTGTCTGGAAGAAGGAAGTTTTCCTGGGCTGGAGAGTACGAGGTAGAGAAAGGGAAAAACGACGTCTAGAGAGACACAGACGCTGGCCCACACAGAGCTCACGCAGTGGCAGCGCATGCCTTAGAGGGAGATCGAATTCCTGCTGAGGAAATCGAGTTTTACTAGTCGAGAGTCAAGGTGTGTGACCAGGAGTCAGAGATTTGGATTTTCCAGACAGCAGAGGGTCTAGAGAAGGAGCAGCGTGATACCCAACAACGGTGATGCAAGAACTGCATAGGAGTGATGCAGTTCTGCACAGAGGCTCCAGTTCAGTGTGATCATACTCAGATTCTCCTAGTGACACGGTGAAATCATTTCACCATTCATTTTGTCCAATTTCTCTCTGTATAGGATTAATAGTTGAGCATCCAAGAATTGTACTCAGATTTTCTCCTACATAATAATGAAATCCTCAGATCTGCTACACCGATTTTTCCCGCATTGGGTTTTTCCAGCGACATTTGTCCAAAGACAATGATGTCAATTGTGTTGTATTTTTCTTTCTTGCTTAGTCTCTTGTTTCCGCATATAATTTAATTAAGTGAAGGCTGCAGTGTAAGTATTAGGATATTTGTCATAGGAAACTGCAAGTAATTTTCTTAAAGGAATTTAACAAATAGAAGCAATATCATCCGTTGCTATAGTAGGAATTCTAGTTTAGGAATTTTTACAATATATATATATATATATTCAATAATGAAAGCATAAATACATTGGTCCATACATAATTGAAATATATATATAAATACATTCAATAATGAAATTCATTGATCCATATTCATCATTCAACATTCTAGATTCTAAAACTATTTAAAATTTATATTCATCTTTTTTTTTGTGTAAGTCGGAAGGATATATTATGGTACAAAAATATGTTACAAAAAATCTGCAATTGCAGATTGAAGCCTGAAAAAACCAGTAGAACAAGCACAAAACGCAGGCCCTTAACATAATGCCTAAACAGCTACCCGCACACCACGCAGGGTGGCCAACCAGAGAACGACAGCAAAAACAAAGACCCCTACGAAAACCGTGGACAGTAAACAAAGTTACATAAGCAAAAGAATAGAAACCAGCTGCGATTAGATGCAGCGCAGAAGAGAAAAACATAAACAGATTACTGCAGAGGAGTTCCTAACCGGCTGACAGTGTCCAGACCTTGCTCCAAAACGTGCTTATCAACCCGAGCCTGCATGGTATGATAATTTTGAGCTTCCTTCGAAGACGCCTGCTGGTGACCAGCATGGAGCAGAGGATCAGGGCTGAGAGTCTGCCTGAGAAGTTTTATGAGCAGCGTCAGCTTCTTGTTAACCGACTCTGCCACTCCATGGACTGTTGAGATTTTGGAGTCCAGTAACTTGTAGATCTCATACATATTGTTCAGTTGATCCTCAGAGATGGAACCCTCCCGATTCGAATGTTGTTGCATTTCCTCCTTGGAATCTAATGCCTTGGCAAGCAGGGTCTTGATCTTCCAACTCTCCGCCTGCGTCCTTACGAACTGGGTAGCTCGTTTGGAGGCAGTGCTCGGGTCGAGTAACCAGTCGACCCCCCAGCAATGTCATCCGCAATGCGCTGTAATTCTTCCTCCTTGACCGTAGCTTCCAACTCAGTGATTTTACGTTTATTCCTCGCCGTAGTTTGTGTTTCATACATTCTCTTCGCAGTTTGAAGCTCCTGATTTGCAGTGATGCTTCTGCAGCTTCCCGTCTCCATGGTGCACCGGTTGTCCTTTTCTTGTTGGCAGAAACGCTTCCAAGAAATATAGCAGCCCAGAGAGATGCCCGAAGGAATTACAATGGAGCTGGTTCCTAGGCTGGCTAATAAATAATCTTTCTCCATTCGGTTTCCCGTGTTGCCCTTGTTCAGACGAAGCGAGGTGGTAGTACTATCACCATAACTTCCCGGGAGGGCCGAGAATCCCAAGGGATGTCTCCAGATCCTAAAATGAATGTTGTTGTTTTCCGCATGAGTACGTACATGCCATGTGTCCCTTCTTGGTATGCGGCGCCGATATGCTCTGCACCCTTCCATGTCATAAAACCTATCTGTTTTCCCCTGTTGTTGCCATAATTGTTTCCGCTGCACATTTCCTTTATTCCGGCGCCAACAATCCAAACTCCTGTCCTTACCAGCCCGTTCCATCATGCTTTACCGTTGGAGCCTGCCTTCTCCGGTTAAGCTCGGCCAGTGTTGCCGAGGTCCTGCTTGGCCAGCTGTAGGCACTTTTCCTTGAGGTCCGGACAGTCCACCTGTTGCCAACAGCTGTCCCATATCTCGTCTTGATTGTCAATGCCATAGTTCGCCAAGTAGTCCGCCGGCCCATTAGCCTTACGTCTGATCGCCTGAAAAACTATCTCGTTCATCCCGACAATCAATTCTGCAATATTCTCCGTCACCTTGGCGAGCCTCCAGTGTTTCGTGGCTCGACTTGCTGTGGTGCCTTCATAGATCTTCTTAGCAACTGAGATTACCGGAGACGAATCCCCTTCTACAATCGCTGCTAGTCTGCAAATTCTTTAGAATTATAAGCCCGTGCTCAAGCACCGCGAACTCCATCTCGTTGTTCGTGCTTTCCCCCAGCTCTTTATAGTATATATGTATAATTTCGCCACCCTGATTCCTTATGACTCCTCCAATACCTGCTATCCTAGGGTTCTCTCTGGACGCACCATCAAAATTTAGCTTCAGACCTCCCTCCGGCGGACAATTCCACTTGGTGGCTTTCGAATTTGGTTGTTGTTGGCGTCTCGGCGATGTGCTGTTGTGGTTCGCTTCCAATTGAAAGCGTTTTAGGATGAGTAAGTCACGATTTGATATCTTCTCTTTGGATCCACTTTACATTTCGTTTGAATTAGCTGTTGAACGTTGGTTAAAACAGTTTCTTTGGAGTGCTCCGCATTTCTATATTCATCCTGGAATATTCGTCTATTGCGTTCTTTCCAGACTATCCATAGAAGGAAGCCTGGCATGGTTTTCCAGATGTTGTTGACCCTTTGGTTATTGGAGAAGTTACTTTGCCAATTGAGGATAGTATTATGAATTGACCCTCTGTCTCTGTTGGAATCACTTAGAATTTCCTCCATCCAATTCCATAGTTGATTCGCCCATTCACATGAGTTAAACAGGTGGTTTATTGTTTCTTCTTCAGCTAACCACATTGGGATCTGGAAGGTCCACTGAATCCTTTTTTGCGTAAATTATCCCAGGTTAAGGTTCTGTTTTGCATCAAAATCCAAAGGAATGTCTTGATTTTCGACCAAAATAGGTTGTCCCAAACTTTGTTACTCCATGGCACTGCCTCCTTCTGCTCAGCCTTTTCTATTATTTCCCTCGCTTCTTTTAATGAGAAATTGCCACTACCTCTCATACCCCATCTTAGCTTGTCTTCTTCTTCTGCTCTCCGAATCTTTCTTTTTTGAAATTTATCATTAATTTGTTGTGTGCTTTCATTTCTTTCATTGTTGTTGCCGCTGTTGAGACTAATCCATTCCCTCCAGATGGGATCCCTATTGTTCTAATTCCAATAGTGGTGGACTCTGTACCTGCCTTCATTTTGATTTGAGAGTTTGAGAGATGATAGTTCTGGGGTGTCCAGTTTTGGGAGTTGCTGCCAGGCATCCTCCCAAAACAGGGCTATCCTGCCATTGCGGATTTCCCAGAAGCTGTTCCCCTGCACTATGTTTCGGTTTTTGCGTGCAAGGTTCCATATAGGCGAGCCTTCCGGGACCTCTTGCAGTCTGACCATATCCTGATTGTTGCAGTCGAGAGTGTACTTTTCTTTCCAATATCTAGCCCACGGCAAATTGGGCTCTTTTATCCACCTCCACCATAGTTTAGCACCACAGGTCCTGTTGACAATTAACGGATCTACGAGATTTAGTCCCCCCATGGATTTCAACTTGCATAGCTTATTCCAAGCTACCAACGCCCATTTTTTCTTATCCCCATTGCCATTCCAAAGGAAGGATCTCTGAATGGTTCTCATTTGCTGTAAAATTCCCTTGGGAGCTGGTATCATATGGCTTGTAACACTGTCTTAGTTAATACTAAACGACCAGCAAAGTTTAAAGCCTTGTGCGTCCAATGTTTACATTTTTTCTCCATGTTGGCTATAACCTTCTCCCAGTGCGTTTTCTGCCAAGGTTTGAGAGTAAGGGGAGCCCCTAGATACCTCGATGGCAGATTGCCTATCCTGAATCCAAGTAGTTGAGACAGATGAGCCTGAATAGCCGGATGAGTATGGAAGAAGAAGATCGTTGACTTGGACAAATTTATTTCCATTCCAAAGGCTTTGCTAAAGAGGTCTAAGATATTTGACTGTGGGGATTCCGTGTAACATTGTATCGTCCACGAACTGTTGATGCGTGGTCGCTGGTAGAGTTCTTATCGGTTGAAAACCCTTAATGATTCCATCAGCTTTCTGCTTGGCTATAATTTTGCTGAGACCCTCCATAAGAATGACAAACAGGAATGGGGACAGAGGATCCCCCTGCCTTATTCCACGCGATGGTGAGAAAGGTTCAGAGGGTGCTCCATTAACAAGGATTAAGAATCTTGAGGATTTGATGAGGGCTAAAACCCAGCTAATCCATTGCCTGCAAAAACCAAAAGCTTCCAGTATGGCTTCTAGGTACCTCCAGCTCACCTTGTCATATGCCTTCGAGAGATCAAGCTGCATCAGCATTCCTGTTTTTTCCTTGAGTGTAGAGTGTGGATCATCTCCTGGACAAGGAGGATATTGTCTAATATCTGCCTTACCTCTACATAGCCCGATTGTTCTTCAGATATGATGCCCGGAAGAATCGGCTTTAATCTGTTGGCTATGACTTTTGATATTATTTTGTAAATGACATTGCAGAGGGCTATAGGTCTGAACTTTTCAGGGGTGTTGGCTTTCTCTACCTTAGGTATGAGCGCTATAAAGGTTGAATTGATAGATTTTAGGATTGATCCAGATCTTCTGGAGTCCTCAACCACATCCCACACTTCTTGCTTCACAATATGCCAACAGGGCTTGTAAAAGTTGATGGTGAACCCATCAGGTCCTGGAGCTTTGTCGTTTGGCATGCTATTTACAGCTTCCTCCACTTCTCCCAGTGTAATTTCCCTGCAGAGGGCCCAGTTCTGATCAGAGTTGATAGATTTGGGTATGGCTTTTAGAAGTTCCTTGATGGCTTCCTCTCTGTCTGATTGCGGTTCCTGAGCTATGGAATTGAAGTGTTCCCAGAGCAGTGTTGATATGTCGTGGTGATTCTTCAGTGGTTCCCCATCTTTATTTTTCATCTCCAGAATTTTGTTTGTACTCCTGTAGTCTAGAGCTGATCTGTGGAAAAATTTGGTGTTCTGCTCCCCTTCTTTTAACCATTGGATTCTTGATTTTTGTTTCCATAGGGTTTCTTCTTGTTTGCATCGATCGTGCCATTGACGAGTTAGACTTTTCTCATGCTTAGCATATTCCTCATTACTGTGCCCAGAAGCCCAGTCTTTGTGGATTTGTTCCAACTTTTCTTCTATCCGGGTTTTCTCCTTAAAGATGTCCCCAAATACTGTTCTGTTCCACTCCTTTATTTTTTCTTTGATGATTCTTAACTTCTTCTGTAGGTTAAACATTTTGGAGCCTTTGCCTTCCAGGGGTTCGGACCACCATTTCTCCACTAACTTGAGGAAGTTGGGGTGATCCAGCCAAAATTTTTCAAATCGGAATGGTTTGTTCCTCGGAGTGCTCTGCACCGCAACTGTGAGTGAAATTGGCCAGTGATCCGAGCCAATGTTGCACGAAGCGGGAGCGAAGCGGAAGCGCGAAGCGGAAGCGCGGAGCGCGGAAGCGTCATTTTCCAAAAATCTAGGAGGCGAAGCGTCCACGGAAGCGTCTGCTATATATATA
>APFE031386342.1:0-13189 GCA_000404065.3 Pinus taeda
CTAAGAAGGCATTGAAACACTAACTAGGAAAGCAGGAAATTGCATAAAGGAAAAGGAATGCAACATGTGAAGAAGTTGAATGACAAACAACATATGTGAGATCACAACAATAAAAATATATTATATTACAAGATTTAAATTACAAATCATGAAAGCATAACAAAAGATGAAAAAATAAGAATTCCCATTATTCATTCTTACCTTATTCAAATGAAGAGAGAGAACTCTCTTATATACATGAGGAAGATAACCTTCCCATAATTACATATCCAATATTCTCTCAAGCACTCTCAACTAATTTCCCATTATTACAAGATATGATCCCACAAATCTCTCAAGCATTTTTAACTACTTTCCCATTATTACAAAATATGATCCCTTTGAATCCTCCACGAATCGCTCACATATCTTGGATAAGATATGCCAACCAAATCCTCCATGATTTTCTCCTTAGGAATTGGATAAGACATGCCAACCATATCCTCCATGATTTTCTCCTTAGGAATAGGCTTGCATAATTATCTCCTTAATATGGTGGAGGAGATACGGATAAGTCTCTTGGAATTAATTCTTCACATATTTCCTACACATCACAAAACTCACATATTCTTGAGATATATATAAAAATATGTATATTTTCTATTATTTAATCATAAATGCACTTGTAATACAAAAATGAATAAAATGGAAAATAAGAAGGTGAAACCCAAATGTATGTATGAAAATGATATGATAAAAGGTTAATGGGATGATGAAATGTAAGGAATAGTGAAGGAAAATGTGGATGAAAATATGACATTTCTGAGTCCCAGCATCCTCCCCAACTGAACTTGTTGCATGTCCTCATGCAACCATGCATGGGTCTCTTTAAGAACATTTGGCATCTTGAACTTTGGCTTTACATGATGATGTCTTTTAATAATGAATGTTTCCAGGATATGTGAAAGACATGAGGAACAACTTACATTTTCTTATGGTTGGTTCTTGTGTGACAACCATGAATACAAAGAATGTTAGTTCTTGTGTTAACAACATTCATTTCGTTTTCTGTTCTCTTTTCTTCAATAACAATGTAAGCACTCGCTGGAAATCATAATGTGCATAAGAAAGCCCTTTTGTAATATTAATGAAGCATGCCAATATTGCGTATGAAGCAAAGTGCAACAAAGTATCATTGGAAAATAAATGTTGGTGAATGGTGAATGAGAAAAAATGGAGTCATAGTGGTGAAGAAATGGAATCATGGAAGTGGATATGTAGTGTGGTGAAGAAATGGAATCATGGAAGTGAATATGTAGTGAATATAGTTCTCCCCCCCTCAACTGAATTGGTTGCATGTCCTCATGCAACTTGACATGGCCTCATGAAAGGAAATGTAGCATGGTGAGGGAATTTTCCAAAATATTCAAGTTAGCATATAAGGAATTGCATGATTAAAGCTTAAAAAACAACATACCTCTACTTACCCAAGAATGATGAACTATGCAATAGGAATGTAGCGGCTGCTGCTGTTGGATCAGGAAAATGTGACTGATGTTGTTGTAATTGGAGCCTGGGAGATGAAGGAATCTGAACTGCTGATGCTGAATCATGGAAAAGAGAAACGCTGAAAGCGGAACTGTGGTACTCTCATAGATTATAATGCATGTTGCTGTAACTGTTGAGGGAGTCATGAAAAAGTGTATAGTCTTCACCCGCTACAAACCCGATGGTACAATTCTAAACATGCGAATGAATGTGTCGATGTCGAGCATGAATAGAAATCATTGGATTACCGGCCATTGATGTATGTCGTTAACCAATGCAAGGCAACTCACCATTGATGTCAATGAGTGCCAAGGTACCGAAGTACATCTTGCGAAGTGCGAATGGAAGTGTCAAGGTCGAGCCACTTGCAAGATCTGAAGATCAAGGGACATTGATGTATTCCCATGATCATCAGCAAGAGAACTTGCCATTAAGGCATGCATGCCTCTAGGTACTCAAAAGGAAATCTAGTCTATTTCCCAGATAAGGTGCTGATGTCGATGGGGCAAGACTTGTTGAAAGGTGGGCCTTAAGGAATCCCACATCAGTGAACGCGAGTTTGTACAAAAAGATTTGGTAGGACTATAAATGGAAAGAACTCACAGACAAGCGGTGTGGATCAGCATGGCTAGGAAATCAAGGCAATGTAATCATGGAAAGGGAATGAGTTTTATTCAGAAGGCAAACTAGAAGGAAAAAATAAAATGAAGTCGTGAAAGATAAGGAAATGGAAGATGGGTTGCAACATAAGGATGGTCTAGGCGTTTGGAAGGAAAAAGGTGAGTAATCATGACGCAAAAGGATTTTTGTGTAGTGAAAAATGTCATGATATGTGCAGTGAAGAATTTGTTCCTTCAAGCGTCCAATGATGCATGTTTCATTGTGATTTTGAAAAATCACTTTGCAGACTCTAAAAAACTTAGCACCATTCCTGCATAAAAATTGTCACCTTTGTGTGCCATCTCCATCGATCATTCCTGTATGAAGTGACTTCAAAAACAAATTAGCTCATTTTCAAGAATTTATGAAATGTCCATTTTTAAATTATTTTTCGAAGTTACACTACTTGTGGATGAAAAAGGTGTCGCATCGTAATTTTGAGCTTTCTGCATAAGCTTCTTGTTGTCCTACACATAACACCAATCTCATTTCACTTGTTAGTACATGGATCCTAACTTTTGCCCACAAATTCACAAAAAAATCCAACATACTTTTATTTCCCCCCAACTAGAAATATTGCATGTCCCCATGCAATGTACTCATTGATTATGCAATACTTTTTCAAAATATTTTTATTGGTTTGCAGGAAAATTGATTGAAAACATTTGAAAAGGCGTTGTATTTGTTAGGGAACAAGTAGTGGGTTTATGAATGAGGGCAATTTTATTTTATTATTATTATTATTATTATCTTAGTTTATTGTTTTGTATATCATTTTTTCAATAAATAACAAATAAAAAAAACAAAAGTTTTTAATTTATTATTTATGCCGATTTTTTTTTTTTATAAGATGCTTGAACAACTTTAGCAACAAACTGATAGAGAGTGCAAGTTGTCACAAACCCCAAGATTGAGTGTTCACAATATTGAATTTATGCAACTTATGTTGAATTCATAAACGCTACGCAACATCTTCCCATTAAATAAATAATGTTAATAATGATGCAATTGTATTTCCAGGTATATAAAAACAGTGCAGGACAAACACCGTGCCAACTTGTTGTTTGTTGTTTGTTTGAGTTAAACCTCAGGGGATTAAAGACAACTGCAGAAAATAAAGACATCAGACACCAAAAATTAAATTCCTAGAGCGACCCATTCAAGATCCAAAAAGCCTCCAATTGTGAATTTTAAATGTCGCAAGGCATAGTTTGAAGGCCTCCACAACAGGCATGCAACCAGTTGCTACTGCAGGAACTGGAGCTCCTGGTCCAACAGTTGTAGCATTCTCACTCAATGCACTAATCATTAAAGGTTCATATGCAGTAATAAGTACATAGTGCCAACTCCTTTCAGACGGATGTTTGCCAAATAAACCCTTACTATATTCCGTGCCTCCCTCCCTTGCCTACCTTTTGAAACTGCCATTTTCCCAACTACCGCCGTGACAACAGTTGATGGATCAAGGAAAGGGGCATCAGATGGAGCAACGATACTCACGCTTTCTACCACAAGATTTTCAGCAGAATCTTGTTCATTAGCAAAGTCCTGAAGGAACCATAATGCACTTTGGTTATTTGCAACATCATGCTTTAGATCCAGTATCTCAACAATCAGGCTTTCGTCACGATTTGGATCCGCGAATACAAAAGTGCATGTACTACAATTAGATTGTCAATGGCAAAGTGCATGTATAGAATAACTGTAAAAACACAGAATCCAAGAAGCAGCAACCGCTCATCAATGAGGAGAGTTCTGCCGAAATTTTTTCCAGAAAGAGCATTTTCAATTGCAAAAGGAAGGAATAATAACGACATGCACATTCTAGTTTTTAAGCCCTTTGGTTCGTCACACAAATGTGCCAAAATCAATCGTCCCACTAAATATCCAAAGGCAAAGCCAGTTCCCACCAACAATAGATGAGGCTGGATACCAAACACATCAGATGGAGACAGTATGCCCCATAAAAACTTCTCCTAAAAGCGCAAGGAAGGAAAAAAACATCGCTAATGCAAGAAAACTTTGGAGAGGCTAGATCGATGACGAATCCACGGAGGGAAACGTTTTGTTGTGGGTTGGGTCAGATTGTGGGAGCTGTTGTACTGAGAGTGGAATGGAGCGATTTTTTTTTTTCACGACGAGAGATACCTGCCACGATTTGACCGCGGGGGTTTCGAAGGGATTGATGTCTGCGGATTTTTAAGTGAACTCAATATAGTGAATCGGGCCACGGTTTTGTGCACAGTGGAGACAGAGTTGGCTGAGTGAGAGGCTAGGAATGTCGGTTGCAATGTTTGTATGCGCAAAGTAGTCGGTCTAATGGCTCGAGGGGAGTTGGCCGACGTTGAACTGTGAGTGGCCCCGATTAGGTTCTCGGCACAGTGGTCATGGGGATTCAAACCAGTGGGCTCGATGCCCCTCACAGTGTTTTATTTTGTTTTTTTTTTTTAACAAATGGGCACAATGATTTGTATATTGAAAGATGTTTTTGATCAAGCATATTGCAGAACATTTATTTATTCTTGAAATTAGTCTAAATCATCCCTATTTTCTGATCCTCGCGATCGCACGAAGTGCAGAGGAGAGCATACTTATTCTAAGCAAAACTGAAAATGAAAGCAAAAACTAAAAATGAAAGCCTACCTACTCTATACTAATTAGGAAAAAATTAGTTACGTGTAATTAAACTTCCAATGAAGCCATTCACGTAGCAGTAACAACAATAGATTCAGTAGCAATTTGTCAAATGAAAAATGAAAATATTCAAGAGTGAATGAGTCTAGTTGTTGTAATTGCAAATCAAAAAAATAAAAAGATGAACCTAATCTAGTACTTACCTGGAACCATTGTTCGATAAAGCTTTGATAAGCACAGTTTCTCTCACTTAGATCATGTTGTAACTCCTCTTCTTCTACTCCGATCTGTTGTTCTTCTTCTTCGATCTCTTGTTCGAATGATTTTTCGCCATCAAATACGTAGGATTCTTCAGATGTTGAATCTTTGTTTATTTCTTGGGGAGTAGTTGAACTTTCAATTTTTGTCAAGATCTCCTTTTCCAGGGAAGAGGAGATTCCGACTTCTGCAAGGATCTGACTGAGTAGTTCCAAGCTGACACTCATTATAAAACCATGTTGAAAGAGATTCTAAAGACAAAAAAAAATCAGCACACTAAAAAAAAATTGAATTAAAAACAAAAGGACCACAGAAATAATCTTGAATTCAATACTCAATTAAACCCTCTTACAAGGACTTCTCATTAATTGAGTAATTGAATTCTTCAATTACAACCATGAACCATGAATTCATCAAACGCTCTTCACAGTTGCGAAAATCAAACACACTTGTAGAAATTGAAATTCACAGTTGCATAAATGTAAACACACCTTACATGCCCTGATCCATAAGAGGTCGAGCCCATTATGGTATCTCGAATGCAATGCGTAGGTTGTTCCCCACGTCTTACCGCCTTAGCACCTCGGAGTTAGGAACATGTCTAAACACACTTGCATAAAAAAATCAAACTAAACTTCAATCGATCGTGCCTCCCCGGCAATGGTGCCAAAATGTTGGGTGAAAATGTGTTCGTTTAATTCTGTTGTAGTACTTGCCCAGCTATTTAATTTGTCAATCTGAGGTCCGTAGACTTATGAGACACATGCACTATATATGCAGGACTGAAGTGGAACTAATTTAATCTAAATTACTGGAAGTAAATTAATCTAAGAAGGCATTGAAACATTAACTATGAAAGCAGGAAATTGCATAAAAGAAAGCAATACAACATGTGAAGAATTGAATGACAAACAACATATGTGAGCTCACAACAATAAAACTATCTCAAATTATATTACAAGAGTCAAATTACAAATCATGATTACAAAACTATCTCTTAAAGCTAATCTCCATTCTTTCCATTATTCATTATGAAGAGAGAGCACTCTCTTATATACATGAGAAAGATAACCTTCTCATAATTACATATCCAATATTCTCTCAAGCACTCTCAACTAATTTCCCATTATTACAAGATATGATCCCACAAATCTCTCAAGCATTTTTAACTACTTTCCCATTATTACAAAATATGATCCCTTTGAATCCTCCACGAATCTCTCACATATCTTGGATAAGATATGCCAACCAAATCCTCCATGATTTTCTCCTTAGGAATTGGATAAGATATGCCAACCAAATCCTCCATGATTTTCTCCTTAGGAATAGGCTTGCATAATTATCTCCTTAATATGGTGGAGGAGATATGGATAAGTCTCTTGGAATTAATTCTTCACATATTTCCTACACATCACAAAACTCACATATTCCTGAGATATATATAAAAATATGTAGATTTTCTAATATTTAATCATAAATTCACTTGTAATACAAAAATGAATAAAATGGAAAATAAGAAGGTGAAACCCAAATGTATGTATGAAAATGATATGATAAAAGGTTAATGGAATGATGAAATGTAAGGAATAGTGAAGGAAAAGGTGGATGAAAATATGACATTTTTGAGTCCCAACACCGCTATAATCATTGGTGAGTTTTTCCCATCTGTACATAGTATCAATTACAAGGATATACAAAACAACAGTGTTGTGTTATGCTCGTGTGAATTCTATTGTCAATTGTATCCTTGTGGAAGAGTGACTGTTGTGCAGACTCATGATGGCATAACAAGATGTTAATGCCTCTGTCCACTGATGCACATTTGTGTCTAGAACATTACTCATACTTCTATCATAACTCCAAAAATCTGCAATCTAAACCTGTAGCTTCCATATCTGACAATTTGGCTATATGTATTACAGCTTCTGCTCCTTTACTTTGAAACTCTTGTTTAAATTCAAATTACAATGACCTCAAGGATTACTGTAACTTGATTATGCAGATACTTGTAAGACACCAGTTAGGGTTACTTAGAGAAATCAAAAATACTTCAACGTGATCGGTGTGTCTTTTAGAAAGCAAGCACTGCCACACAAAAGTTAAGTTAATTTGATGTTGAACTTCTTTGCCTTCTAATATTTCTTATCGTCACAAACTGAATTCTTCACAAGAGGGAGCCTCTGATGTTGATCATCCATAGTGAATCTTGAAGAGTCGAGCTTTGAGAGAAGCAGAGAAGCATTGATGAGTAACCACTTCAGGGATGATCTCCTCACAGAATGTGTAGGGTAATATTGAGCAACAACCACAGATAAATGAATTTGTTTGGATCAAACTCAGAATTTGTCTAATCAGAGGGCCGACGGTTCATAGTGATAGAAATCCTCAAGATCTGTCTTCAATTCTGTCTAATATGTGCACTCCAGAATTCCTGCAAATAACCAAATCACATTACCAATGTGATAGCCATATCAAGGGTCCATTCTGCAATCTGCAATGTTCCAACAAATGCCATCAAGGTTCCATGCATGGGAGTGATCAGATCCAGTAATAACAACACACACAGCATGTGAAGGCTGTGTGTGTTGTTATGTGTTCACCCTGCCGTTTTTATAACATGAAACAACTAAATTCCAAAACCCTACGCTTAGTTTAACTGTTAATTAAAGATTAGTTTTAGGGTTAAGTTAATTAAAATCATTTCTTTTGCATAAATGTGTGCCACGCCCCCCACGCCTCCCTGCCCCTCTCATTCCGCCCTCGCCCCCCATGTCCCCCCACGTCCCCTTTTTCGGAAACGCCCACTCAGGAAAGGGAAACGACTCCCTGGCACATCCCACTGAGTTTCCTCATTTTTGGGGGCGTGGGGAAATGTCCCCTACTTGTCCCCAAGTCCCCAGAACGCGGGGGAGCGAGGAAACTAGACCCCTGGGGGGGGGGGGCGAGTCCGTGGAACACTGGATAATATTTCATGTTTTTTTCCAAAAAATGATTTCTAATTTCCATTCTTTTCACCCAATTTTTTAGGATACAAGTATTTTATTTTCTAGAATCTGTATAAAATACTTGAAAATTTTAATATTTTACAAAAATATTGTCAAACATATATGGTTAACATTTTAAGAAATAGTAAGATTCACCAAGGTTCCTAAACGTTAAGTTATGTATTGATTCTTAGAACTTTCCATGATGGTTGTTAACTTTCAGAGTTACTCCAAAGGTGTTTAGTAAAACTTCAAAGTTATAAGAGAGAATCCACCATGAAAATTTTGAAGATAAAGCTTTAAACACCAAAGATATCAAAGACATTCACCATGAATGACCATAGGGGTATTGTTGTCTTTTCAACATTTTCTATCCCAAGGACTAGTTCATTAGGTCTCTCTTATGTTATTTCTTCTCCAAGTTTATTAAAATTTTGTTGGGTGAGTTTAATTTCCCGGGAAAGGTAGTTCAGGTCTTCTTAGGTTTGGCGTACTTGTAATTTGGCTTTTAATTTCTTCATCTTCTTTTACAAACTTTGATCAATTTTCTTTAATGAATTTTTTTTCTAAATGATGACATAACATAATGGTCTCAAACAAATGGCATTATCTACAACATTTTCTTCTTCCATAGCTCCTCCTTTACTTGTTGGATCTTGTGTTGCAATAGGGGTATATTTTTAACTCGATCCACTTGTTGGTTCTTGTATTGTAGCGATGGTTTCTTCTTCACTTTTTTCACTCTTCTCACTTGTTCGATTTTTTTTATAGTAGGGGTTTCTTTTTCACTCATTCCACCTATTGGTTCTTGTTGCAGAAGGTGTTTCTTCTTCACCTTATTCACTCTTCTCACCTACTTGTTATTGTGTTGTAGCAAGGGTTTCATTTTCACTATTCTCACTTGTTGGTTCTTGTATTATAGGCAAGGATTTATATTTCACTCATTCCACCTGTTGGTTCTTGTGTTGTAGCAGGGGATACTTCTTCCATTGGCCCAACTCTTCCATTTGTGGGTCATGTGATTAGACTAGTTGTTTCTACTCTGGTTGAAAACCATGTCCTTTTCTTCTTTGGAATTGTATGTTGGGAATTCTCATATATCCTCTTTTCCAAATAGGTCAAATTCTCCTTATTGGGGGTAAACTACCAATAATCTATACATCACTATCATGGGAAGCCTCTTGGTGTGGTTCCTCACTTGAAGGTTTATATGTACCTTGTTCAGATGTTACAATTTCCTTTCTTCATGTGGTCTTTGTTATAGCTTCCTCTACACCCCTTGCTCTTGGCCCTTAAGGTATTACAGCTTCCTCTCTTGCTTCTAACTATAGCAAAGTTAGGGGAGGGCTTACAAGTTCTCCCTATGTATCACCTTGCTATAGTGCATGTGCCACAATGAACTTAATGAGCCCATTATGAGAAAGGAAATCCATCATCTGCTTAACCTTTTGAACACTATGTGCCATTTTTTGCACAACTGTCTAAATAAAGAAAGGAATGTTGACTATCCAATAATACCATAGGTGATTCAAGAAATTCAAGTGATACCAAAAGATGATACCATGGCTTCCCTCACAGGTAAAGTACTTTTGGATGAAGTAAACCACATCTTTCTACGATGAAAGATAAATATTTCATGTTGAACCCATTCCTTTTTTATAACAATTCCTTGCTCTCCCACAAGAAGCCATCTGTTATAGCTAGCAATGTTATCTTTTAGGAAAACCAATGCTCCCCTTCTCATGGTATCCCTAACATTGCAGTTGCCATTCCCTCATCTACTATAATTGGAATTCCTATGACTTCTACTTTCTTATCTTGCAATTTTAGTGAAACTCCAGAGTGACTCCATTATCAAACCCTTGTAACTTATTGATGTAACTCAATCATATTGTGGTATAAAACATTATCCTCACATCGTCATAATCTTCTAGTAGTGTCATGTGTGTGGCTTTGTAGTGGATAATGGAGCCACCCATGGTTGTAAAGTAGAATGTGTTAAGAAATCTAGGGGCAAGAAGTTAGGTGATTTCTCTTACTTTGATAACTTCTTGTGATGTATTTTTTGCTTAACTTAATTAGCTTCTTCTTTCACTTGATTATATTTAGTGTTATATTCATCAAACAGCTACCAAACCATAAAGAACAATAAGACAAGAGGACACAAGATGTAGGTGATTTTCCAAGGCCAAAACCTCTCCACTTGAGAGGAAAACCTGTAAAAAAAAATATCTTCTTATAGAACTTTAATTGATGAATTATAAGACATATGACCCTTGACCAAGACCCCTCCAAGAGCAAGTCAAACTTCTCATGGATGATCTCCTCTTCCACAAATTCAATGATAGTCAAACTAGCCTTACAATGGTTGCTTGCTTCCTTTTCGACCTCAATTTTAGACCTACACTTTTGACTGTGATTTTTGGCCCCTCTTGTAGTAACCCTAGATTGCAGGTGTGACAGAAATATGGTGAGGATTGTCTCTATTCTTATTCATTTGGGAAGCAGATATCTTTTCAACAATTCACCTTGAATATCAATGCTTCTTTTACCCTTCATGTGGCTCCTTGATTGATTGTAACTCAATCATGTTGTAGGTGAAATGATGCCATAATTACAGGTCGCACGTATGAGATATTTACCCAAAACAGTCCTCAAGAAACATGACTTTTCCTTCGTTCTATCTTCTTCCTTCTTCACGTGATCTCCTAGTGATTATAGTCCTTTAGATCGAACTCTTGTTGTGTGCTTAGATGCTCTTCAAAGTGGTTAACTAGCGTCATATATATAGGCTTATTATCCAACTTATAGGTCGACTTGTCACTGTCTTTAGTGAACTAAATTGGAGCAGATTAGTAATGTTGTGTTAGTTCCCCATTCAAAAATAAACCCAAGATTCTTATCATTTGTTTTTTCAAGTGCTTAAGGATTCAAAACTCTTGCATAATTAACATATTCCCATGAGATTTTCTTATGTAAATGTTATAAATAGTTTAACATAAAAACATATGTTGAACAACAACAATATAACGGCAAAGAACATCAGCTTCCAATGGCTTAGGCCTCTCTATTATGCTCAAATTACATCAAAAGTGTGTTTACAATGCTCAAATGCCTCTAAAACCTATCTCAATGAGTTCATAAATGCCAAAACTACTAGATTTGACTCTTTTGCAGCTAATTTGGATAAGAGTTGAAGAAGTTATGACTTTTCCTAGTTCTCCCACTATTTGTTCCACAAAATGCTCCAAAATTGGTAGAAAACTACAAATTAGCCCCAAAATCCGCTAATTGGCCAAGAATTTCACTGCACCATGGGCCATATCCTGTCAGCCTTATCACAAAATACAATCAACAATGTCTGACGATGATAAATTGTGGGACTTTGTTGTCTTGTGTGATTGCGATATGTGATTTGCGAATTACTGCATCACAATCGGGGTCGATATCACATTGCAACCCAAACCTTGTCGAGGTCGATTCTTGTTGCCTCTGCGATTGCGATATGCGATCACATCACAACTCCCAACCTTATCGGTGTCGGGGTCGATATATGTTCATTGATCCTTTCCTGCGATTGCGATATACGATATCGCAAATCGCAATCAGCTCTGCCTGGGGGGAGATTCTTAACCCGAACCACTTACCACTACAATATGCAATTTGCGAGGGCCAATGGTGGGCTTCCATTTGGCGTCTCCTTATTCATTGAAGACCTTTCCAGATCATCATAATCCTTCCATGTAGGCAGTCAAATTTGAACTTTGACTTGCTCTAACTTCTGCATACGAACTCGGATTTGAGTGTCATTCACGTTGTTGGATTCAAAATGATGAGCTCTTCGATCTGAAGTTGATTTTCACAAGATTCTAACACTTTGATTTTTGAGCATAATTTTGAGCACCTGATCACTCCTCCCCACTAGAAGCCTTTTGGACCCCAAAGGATCACTTTTGTTAAAATTGGCAACTAGGGAAAAAATTCATGTGGGTCATCTTATTCATGGCTGATAATATTTTTATTAGATTCCTCTCATCGAGAGGTGTAGGATTGATATAAAGATCATCCGATTCCGATAAGTATTCATGGAGATATGAATTTATTTTGATTATGGAATTATTATCAAGCCGACCTAAAACTCATGTAGGCTCAGAAGCCCAACAGTCACATCTATTCACCCACCAACGTTGTGTATAAATATAAGAGGGATTTTCCTCATTTTCATCTCATCTCATCACATCTCTCTCTCTCTACTGCACAGATATGAGTCTCTTCTCTACTGCACTGAAATGGGTCTCTCTCTCTCACACATGTGAAGCCGAAAGCTGCTGAATTTGAACCTGCAACTGCAGAAGTAAAAATTGACTTGCGAGGTCTAGAATATCTCCTCTTTGGAACTACGATGTAGGTTCATCTGAACCTCCTCTGAAATCCACAACTTTTTGTGGTGGAATGAAGTCAATCCGATGAACGGTTTGCAAGATATCGACTGCCCTAGTTTGAAGCCGGAAACTGCTGAAACTGATGCCGCAACTGCAGAAGTAAAGATTGACTTGCGAGGCCTAGAATATATCCTCTTTGGAACTTTTCTATAGGTTCATTTGAACCTCCTTTGAAAGCTGCAACTTTTGGTGGTGGAATGAAGTCAATCCGATGAACGGTTTGCAAGATATCGACTGCCCTAGTTTGAAGCCGGAAACTACTGAAACTGACGGTGCAACTGCAGAAGTAATGATTGACTTGCGAGGCCTAGAAGATCTCCTCTTTGGAACTGTGTTGTAGATTCATCTAAACCTCCTCTGGAAGCTGAAACTTTTGGTGGTGGAATGAAGTCAATCCGACGGTCGGTTTGTGAGATATCGTCTGCCCTAGTTTGATAATGAAGCTGCTAATGCTGATGTTGCTGATCTAGGGTTTGCTACTGCTGATATAAATCAGATTTATTGTACTATTTCTCTCTGCTGAATTATTGAAGATAAAAGAAGATTTGATCAAAGGGTTTCCCCACACATTGTGGGGTTTGTCCCTGGCTAGCTGCCACATCTTGTGTCTCTTGTCTTGGCTTGTTTTCTCTCGATCGTTTAATGTTCTATCTGCACTTTACTTTATGTACATGTGATTGCTAA
>APFE031386345.1:0-16290 GCA_000404065.3 Pinus taeda
TGAGGCTCGAAGGCCTATTTATTGTTGAGAAACAATGGAAAAACCCTTCACATTCCAAAACCTAACCCTGGAAGATGAAACGCCAAATTGTGGGCCCCGTTTTTGGGTAAGTTGGTACATCAACTTCCCGGGTCGCGAATTGGTCGTCTTATCTCCGTTTGACGCGCATGATAGCCCGTTGGAAAGATCTCTCCGAGGACTACGACGGAAAAGACGATTTTTAGTCACGAAAAATCGCTGGCGGTAGATTTCGCAAAAAACGTCGTTTAGGGCCTCAAAATGGCTCCGGAAGTTTAGGACCCGAAAAACTGCTAAAAATAGTAAATTGTGCTATAATTAAGGAAACTGAAAAAAACTGCACGAAGCACTTAGAGGGGATCCAAGTCGAATTAGCGGGTGGCCACCAATATCCACTTGGATCATACATGGGCTAGGCTAAGGGAGAATAAACATCTTTAAACACAAGACAGTGATTGTTAGAACTCAATGACTAGGTGAAGGATATTCATCCTTGTGTGCAGGGTGTGAGGAAGAGTGCAAGGGGCAGTAAGCAATGGGTCCAAATCAGCTAGCAAATCGAAGTACAAATGGTTTGATCAATTGAATTAATTCCAAGTTCTTGTTGTATTAGTATTTTTCCTCAAATGGCCATTACCCCAAGAAGGGAGCCCTTGTATGTTGTAGAATTAAATTAGTGAAACAACAGATTTTGAAGGGAAAAATTGTGTGTGCATGTGTATGAAATTGGTGCGATCATTTTGCTTCCGCCATTATATTTTATTAAGTGTTAAATTCTCATCCATGTTTTTTATTTAGTAGATCCAATCTTCTAGGGAGTAATTATCAAAGGTTGTTGAGGTTAACGAACCAAAGCTCATACTTGATGAGATGAGCAAGAGAGTTGAAGAGGGAATATGTCATAAGTTTGATGAAGCCTTAAATAGAGATGAAGACAAATATATGCCAAGGAACAAGTATATGATAAAACTAAAAACTACAACAAATTGGAAAAATGAAGATAATACATGGAATAAAAAGAAAACAACCTAATAGCGTTAGATCATCAAGGATTGGCACCAATAATAGTTACAAATGGATGGATAGATAATTAAGCATGGAAAGCACTAAGAAAAAATAAGAGGAATTCTTACTATTTGAAATCATCATAATGCTTAAAGGACAAATCTCTTAAGGAGGGAGGGCATGTTGTTCCCTTATCACAACATAATGGGTCCTATGGGTCCATCAAGGCCAGTTGAATCATAAAAGTCGATGTAATGGATCATTGTGGTGTCTTTTATCATGTTAATTGATGCCCCTAATATTATTTTATCATATTTTAATGTACCATCCATGATTTCTAGCTTTATGACTAATTTCTATTGTATATATTTATAATGCTTTTCCAAGAAATATAACATAAACCCTTCCATTATTTAAAATAAAAGGAATACAAATGATTTTTTGACAAAACATTAAGGTGCATAAGCTCAGTTATAGAGTTCACAAACTAAACCTCCATAAAACTCCAAAATAGATCATCAAAAATGAAAACTACCCATTACATAGATTTTTCAAACCTCTCAGAAAGCAATCCCCATCTTAAAAAGTCTTAAAAGGAGAGAGCTTGGATCTTTTCAACAAGCTTGTTTGGATCATGGTTGTGCTCTCAATAGATGTGACGAATGTGGATTTTAGTGAAGCTTAATTTGATTTCTTTCATGCGTTGAAAACTATCAAATACATCTATATTTCTTTGCATTCTAATTCCCCTTAGCCATTCCACCACCAGTAAATAGTATCCATAAATATCGATGACCCCGAGTCCTCCTTCCAAGGATAATTTCATCAAAATAGATAAGACCTTGATTTCTTCATAGGTGATTGTGCGCCACTGCACAAAACACACTCAAATCTGATTTTGTGGAAGTCAGAAAGGTGAACCTCGATATTTTGAGGCGCCTTCAAATACACATGAATACTTGATGTCTCTATTCTTGGATCTACAACAAATCAATACATTTTCACTTCTTTGGTTTCTCAAGCAGTAGATAGGCTCGTTTAAGTTTGCAAAAGATTTCGTATGGTTATTTACATGCTCCTTGGAATAGGAATTCGTTCCTAGTTAACCATACCACCCATAAAATAAAACATGGAAGAGGTCGACCGTCGATGTGCTTCAGATCTTACCTCTTAATATCCAACCAGATTTCTGATGTTTCTTCTGTGTCTTCATACCGTACCCCTTTGCCACTAGTGATAGATTTTGTAGCACTACATACCATTTCAGTAAAATAACATTGAACAGAAATTTGGTTGATGCTTGCATAATTTTCCATAGATAATGGGCACCTCCCAGGACTCTGCCAGCTTTTTTTGTAGTATATCCCATATCAAAGATTTTATTTTTTTTTTCGAGAAAAAGTCGTAAGAAATCATGATATTTTAAGGGTGGCAAAAGCTTTCAAATATGCTGCCAGTTTGAAATATCCTTTTCCTCCTTTTTTAAAGAGCTGCAAGGTATCTTAGATTAACCTTGTAGTCATTTCCTATTCATTTTCAACCCATACAAGACTGTTTGGTTAATCTCTTAATCTTATATAATGCAACTAGGGGGCAGAGACATATCGGTTCCACTCTAGTGCCAAATCCTTGTTGAGTCCTACCTGGCTTGCATCCTCATTGTTCCTGAAATAAAATGCTTCCAAATAAACCCAATTTTAAGAAATGTAAGAGGGCAATCAAACGTTGTGAGATGCTTGACATATGGAGGCCTCCTATCCATGAATCAGTTCGTTCCAATATGGACCTTTTGTCCGTTTCCAATTAGCTAGGAAAGACGATCACCAATGATTGAGAAGACTTTTAGTACCTCTTTCCATACTATAGATCATCCAGAAATCGATTTTCTAGGGTATCGTATCGAGTCCTCCAGGATTGATGGTTCAATATATTTCCACTTCATCAAACTCTGCCACAAAACTTCAATAAAGAGGACTCTCCGCATTACCTTTGTAGCCAACGATTCTAAAAATGGAGAGAAAACTTTGAATCCCCAGCTTCACTACTTCTTAGGCCTTAATGGTGTTTTCCATTTAACTAAAAGTATGCCACCATATTCTCTCATTCCTGCCCAAACATACCTGGAGCACATTTTCATTATCTTGTTTAGTATGTCTGTGGGTATTGAAGGAAAAGACGTCTGATAAATAGGTGTGACCTCAAACATGATTTTAACAAGGGTCACACTCCCTCTTATGCATATCCACCTGTTATATTAGAAAATGACCCCTTTTCAGTCTTTAAAAATAGCCATAGCCAGTCTTTGTAGTAGTTATTTTCCTTCAAGTGAAAACCCAAATACTTTGTAGTCTCTTCAAATTCTGTAACTTTAAATAGAAACAAAATCTTAATTCTAATAGAAGTTGGACCATCAATCTGGTGCAACGTTAAGGTTGAATTTTAAAGGTAGGTCTTTATTCATGTAGCTATACAGCATTGAAGAAGAACATTTCCTATCATTTTTGTCTCCCGGAAAGAACCATAATATCCTATACAAAGAGTATATGGGTGATAGTGAGTTCTTTGTTCACTTGAATTACTTTTATTTGTCATTCTTCGTTTAGACTCTTCAAAATTCTACTGAGAACCTTTGGCACTAATAAGAAGAGTAAAAGTGACAGGGCGCATCTTGACTAAATCCTCTCCATGGCTGGAAAAAAATAAGGTGACGCATTTATAAGGCAACGTATGATATTGTGGATATGCACTTACCTATCCAATTGACAAAGTGGATATCAAACCCTATGTGAAGCATCAATTACAATCTTAAGAAAATTGAATCCACTCTATCATATCTATTTGAGAGATTCAACTTGATGACGGAGGAGGTAGTATTCCTTGATTTAATAGTGTGGAGCACCTTGGGAAATTCCCACCATATCAAAAATCTGCCTTCCTGGAAGAAAACCAAACTGCTCATCAGAGATGATAGCCTTCAGGCTATTACTTTGGCACTACATAATCGTTAATGAGATGGGCCAATTTGCGTGAAAGAGAAGGGGCTTATTCATATTGAGGTTGTTCGCAATGAAGGTGGAGTTGAAAGAACGAAAGTCATTCCCCATGGATCTTGGTTCTTCAACAACTAGTGACAAGTATTCCCTTATCTCTTTAAAGAAACCTTCCAAAAGCTCAATGGTCCAGCCATCTATGACTAAAGATTTATCACCTTGAAAAGAGTTTTTATACCTTTTAAAGATACTCTTCACTGACGTGGGCATTGAGTGAATCATTTTGCTCATCTAAGAGCAATCTGTTCGAAAGAGAGATGTATAGGAAAATTTCAGAATATTCAACTTATCTGGCTTCTTGTAGATTTTCTTGTAGTGATCAACACGCACTTTAACAACATCTTTAAAGAAGGACAGAATCAACAAGGCCATTGATGTCATACATGTAAAAAAAAGTAGAGTTTTATTCTCCTCGTTTCAACCACTCTGCCTTAGCTTTTTCTCTCCATAATGCCTCTTCCCAAGCTAGAAATTTGCTTCTATCTTCTTCTAGACTTGCATCAGAACATAACATTTGTTAGGTCATCATGTATGACCTCTAGTTTATCTTCCACTTATGTAAGGGGCTGCCGGTTCTGAGAGTTTTGTCCTTTAAAGTTTAATCCACTGCAATGGCTTTAATCCTCAACACGTTTATAGGAAGGGCCTCGATGGCTTACTCTCTAGAACCTATATCATAGGGGATCCATTCAGCTTTAAAGAAGATGATTCAGGTGCCCAGAATGGTGAGGAAGATCAGTCATGCACACATGGTGCTCCAGTTGTGGTTCTATGTGATAATCCAGACTCATGCAATGGAAGTATTTTGAACCACTTTTCATCAAGCTTACATGGATACAAGAAGACAAGGTACACACAAATTTAGCATTGTCCAGTATGATGTAATATCTCTTCAAGCGAATGAGATCCTAGTTTTCAAATCCATTCATTGCATATCCTAAGATCATTGCATTCATGACAGCCCAACTCATCTAGGCCTTCTATTATAGACCTGGTGTGCATCATTTATGGTCTTGCGTTTCAGACACGTTATAAGGAAAGCAACCACAAAACCATCAGATTGAAATCCATATCTAATTATACATTTGTGGCAAGCTTTTCATGTCTCGAAGCTACCAAATTGACACATGCAAGAAGCACACATGAAAATCTGTCCACATATGGCTCCATGTCAGTCAATTACATTTCTGAGAAAGTGCCAGAGCTTCCAACTCTACACATATCCCACAATCATTGCATTCCATGAGACAACATCCTGTTCTGCCATTTCTTGAAAGACCTTTACAAATATCTGGGATACCCATTCAGCAAATATCTAACAACCAATGCATTCTAGGAAACAGCATTATATTCAGGCAAATTTCCAAACACTGTCCAAGCTTCTTGTCTAGTTACATTTGACATAGATGTCTAAAAGGCATCTCCAGCTACAACATCAGAAAGTAACCAACATTTCCATGACATCGACAAGAATTTCCAAATTTGCACACAACAACGAACCGAGTCTTTCCTGAGAGAAAAAGAAGGCTGAATTGGTTGAGCGGCAGGTTGTCTTGTCCAGTAGGCAGTTTGACCAGGTGACCAGGGCAATCAGTTTGACTTTTGCTTAGATGTATCTCGGGTGGCTTGAACAATTTCTCTCAGGAAAAAGGTCGTTGGGTTTTTCCCAGTGAGTGAGTTTTCTTAGGGTAAAGATCTTGTGTTTTTGTTCTGCTGGAGTGTGAGTTTTTTAAGGGTAAAAATCTTGTGTTCTGGTTGGGCTGTCTCTTTATGATTCTACTATTCTACTGATCTTCTGTGTAATTGTGTAAAAAAGAAGTCAAATCTGAGGCAAAGAAGTCGCATCTGAGGCTGAGAAGAAGTCAAATATGAGGCAAGAAAAGAAGATAAATCTGAGGAAAATAAAAGAACGAATTTGTGGCAGAGTTTATGAGCTTCCCTGGGCAACAAAACCGAGTCTTTCCTGAGAGGAGAAGAAAGTCGAATTTGTTCAGCAGCAGATCATCTTGTCTGGTAGGCAATTTGACTGTGTGACCAGGGTTGTAAGTTTGACTTTTGTTTCACTTAGATGTATTTAGATGTATCTATGTTGAGTTGAACAATTTCTGTTGTTGGGTTTTCCCAAATGGGTTTTCTCATGGTAAAAATCTTGTTTGACTATCTCTTTATGATTCTACTGTTTTGCTATTGAAATTTTTTTATGTAATTGTTTAATGATAAATGTAAATACAACTGAATGAATATCATTAAAATTAATTATCGGTTAAGAAAACTATAAAAAATCAACAAATTCTACCTCCACGAACTTTGTGACCCCACCAAAAGTTGTACAGATCGTTATTAATTGTCCCCGGGTCTTCAAAAGCTGAGGCTGTGCATAAGCAAAAGAAAGCCATTGGAACACAAACAAAGCGTCGCTATCATCTAGGTCCTTGTGCTTCAGTCAATTCTCGACTACTCACTGTGCGTCTAAATTAAGAGTTGCCCGAGTGCATTATTATTTTGAAAGGCAATTCCTTGCTATAGGCGATTCCTTGCTATAGGCAATTCCTTGTTATAGGCGATTCCTTGCTGAAGTCAAGAAGGATTAATGCTCAAACCGAAATGTGAAGAATCGTCCTAGAAACCTAATTCACCCAAAAGCTCGTATACTTCATATTTCTCAATCTCGAATTGAATTGCACTGCTTTTATTAATAATCATATTTCTCCATCTCGAATTGAATTGCACTGCTTTTATTAATAACCAAAATCCAGTCGGTGGACTAAATTCAAAATCTCTCCATGCAAAGTGCTCAATTTTCAGCCTAGTTTCAGATATTTTAAACAAGCATCTTTTTAAACATGAACATCTTTTCAAAATAATCCTAAATACTAATATATATTGACACGCAGCATCTACACATGTAAGAAGTAGCAAGTAGCAAACAAAAACATATCCAACGTTCGCTAGATTTGAGACAATACCTGAAGCAGGACGTTGTTTTGATTTGGCAAGAGAAGTCACATATTCCAATTCCGGCACTCTTTGGGGACTAGAATTTAAATCAGGAGTCTTAAAAATCAATGAATTTGTTGACGGTGGAGCAGCAAATGCTTCATATTTTTGGCTTCCCAGTAACCTATACTTCGGCTTCGGTTTCTCACCAGATAAAAGGTACAATGTAACTTCCCACAGAGACCGGAATCGAAAGCCGGTAGATTTTTCGACATAATACTACAATAAACAACCATTTTATTGGTGTAAATAAAAATGAGACATATTTTAGTTTCTTTACAAAACACCACAAGCGTTCGTTTTTATTGAACGCTAAAAATATACCTTATCCTTTACGAAACCATTGGGAAGCTTTTTATTTTTCTGGTGCTTTCTGACTCTTCGTTCTCTTGCGCTGGAATCGCAGTACTGGGCTGTATGGGAATGACTCTGCTCAAGCATTTCTATAAGCATTTCTATTGGATCTGTTTTCCAGCTCAAACTTCCTAAAACAGAGAACAAGAAAATACGTATACAAAATTAATTAAATAACTTAAACGGTGATAACACTAAAGAAATGTCTGATCTAATTTCATGCTTTGAATAAGGAAGAACTAATTTATTTTCTAGTTTATTTGGGAAAGAGTTCCAATTTAGATATAAACAAACTGAAAATAATATTACAGCTTCTCAATATTTTGGTAGAAAAATAATGATATTAATAGTGCTAAATATTATTTAGCACTATAGTGTAACAATTTACTTGAACCTGCAACACTTCATGTCAAATTTCATTCAGGACAAGTATACTTAAACTCTGATTATTAGTTGATTTCAAGTCTTGTTTTAAAGCATTTTTCCTTCTGTGTTTTTTTACCTTGCTTTTGATTATTGCTTTAGTATTTTTCAACTTTTCTTAGCAAGTAGACCGTACATTATAGAATTTATGGGTCTCCTTCTTAAGTAGATAGGTGTCTTTTTGTAATTTTCACACAGTGTACAATGCCTCATAAGTACATCTTGAAGTTGACAAGCTATAGCTAAGGATTTTAACATCTTTGTTGCAGTTCTTTGGCCTATAAGCTTGGATTGATGCTGTGTCTTATTAATATTTTCTAGCATCCTTTGTCTAACTTACTCTAGCTATACACTTAACACATTATGTTATGGCTTATTTTTTCAAAGCAATTATGCTAATGCCACTTTCTTACATAAGCAATATATGTTCCATTATATTCTTACTTTCCCTTAGCAACCACAAAAATCGTAAGTCAATTGGTTGTAGGCTTTTTTATCATAACAAATAATAAGTGTAGTATGACAAATCTTAAACACTAGCAAAGTTCATGCATTTAGTTTGCAAATAATCTAGTTTTTTGAATTCTTACTAGAGCTTGATTTACACATCACATAAAATTATTTTTGCTAGTGCTTGATTCCACATATAAACCAAAAAGACTTGAAAGCCAAATAAAATACCAAATATTCAAAAATATCTCATGTTATGATCCACGGCCATTGAAACAAAGGTGATGTAGGCATCTTCCACTTCAACAATATTCTAACTCCACATATAAATCAAAAAAACTTGAAAGCCAAATAAAATACCAAATATTCAAAAATATCTCATGTTATGATCCATAGCCATTGAAACAGAGGTGATGTAAGCATCTTCCACTTCAACAATATTTTAACAATGAAAATAGAAAACAAAAGACAACCCTTGTAGCTGATACTTTATTTAAAGCAGACACTCAACAAAATCATAGCATTTGGAAAATTATTGAAAAATGATTCCACATATAAACCAAAAAGACTTGAAAGCCAAATAAAATACCAAATATTCAAAAATATCTCATGTTATGATCCACGACCATTGAAACAAAGGTGATGTAGGCATCTTCCACTTCAACAATATTCTAACTCCACATATAAACCAAAAAAACTTGAAAGCCAAATAAAATACCAAATATTCAAAAATATCTCATGTTATGATCCATAGCCATTGAAACAGAGGTGATGTAAGCATCTTCCACTTCAACAATATTTTAACAATGAAAATAGAAAACAAAAGACAACCCTTGTAGCTGATACTTTATTTAAAGCAGACACTCAACAAAATCATAGCATTTGGAAAATTATTGAAAAAAAAAACAGATGCAAGAATTATATTATTAGTAGTTTATAAAAGGCATGGACAATGCACATAATTGTTTCTGAGTGACTTACTAATTTTGAAAAATAGAAACGTGTAAACAGAGAGAGAAAAGGGTTTACGAACAAACATGTAAATGGCACTCTCATTTTCAAAGGACAAGCGCAGTCATTACACTAGCCTAGCCATTCCCTAATTTAAAAACAAAACAAAAAACACTGCAAAACGAGTATACTCATGATTCAACACCGGGAGGGATCTACGGGTTTACTAGTTTGAAATCCTTTTTTAGTTTGAAACCCTTTTCCTTTTTCTCATCAATGATATTATGTGTGGGGTTTAATGAAGTTTTATCAGGTGAGATCTAATAACTTATAGACTTAATACAGTAGATAATAGACTTAATACAATAGATAATAGCCGTTCAAATTTATGAGGTGTAATTCAGTAGATCTATATATGGTTTAGTTTTTAAGTGGATTTTAGGCATAAATTTATGGTAAGGAGTTGATAGTGGGTGTGTCCAGAATCTATTAATACATATGTTGATTTAATGAATTTCTATATGTGATATACATATGGATCTAAATGAGGATCTTAGAGTTTATCTAATAATGCATAGATCTGAGTTAAGAATGTGTAGATCTAAAGTTCAATACAATGTTTTTTATCTAGATTTTTATTTTTTCAATCGTCAAGATAAAATCTAAATCCAAATCACAATCACAATATACATATGTTACTCTACAGATGAATTTCTTCTCAATAACTTACCTTCAGCTTGCAGAGGAGGAGTTCTTGTCGCAGTCCCTCATATATTCTTTGCATTCATTCTTTTCTCGGCCTTGAATGTTAGGAGAAATAATTCATCTCGCTTTATACAACTACTCTTTTTCCTAGTTGGGCATTGTTCTAAGAACATCATCAAGCTTTGCATCTTTCTCCTGATAATCAAAAAGACATACCTCAAGCTCTGCATCTTTCTCCTGATAATCAAAAAGACGTACCTCAAGCTCTGCATCTTTCTCCTGATAATCAGAAAGAGGTACCTCTTCTTCCTCTTCCCCTCTTATTTCTATTTATATCATTAGGGTTTTCTTCTGATACTTAAATATCTTTACTCTTTTTATTCGCGATTAGGGTTTTCTTCTTATACTTAATTATCTTTATTTTTTTATTCTCGATTAGGGTTTTCTTCATATACTTAATTATCTTTATTATTTTTATTCTTTATAAATATGACTGTCCACGAAACCCTATACTAGGGTGTTCTAAAACATCATGTTATTCTTATACTGAGTGTTCTAAAAACATCATGTTAAATTTTAATTGGTGTAATTGTAAAATGCTAAATTTACAAAATTTTAAATCTATGTTGCTTAAAATATTTCTAACTAGTTTTGCACCATTTATTTCTAATTTGTAATGGGACATAGACTTATTGGCATCATGCTCACTTCCATGTACATTTTGGCTATGCATTTACTCCCACTATAGTTGTTGACATCAAAGTTTTTATTAGAATGTTTGAGTTTTTGTCACCATGTCCTTCACCCCAGTTTTAAAGAAATTAAATTTGTCTATTAACATGTTCTTTTTCTTATAATTGATAGTTTATGCCTCTAATTAGTTCAAGGCCTATCATTTCCATCAACAAGGTTTTATCATCATGCGACCACACTTTTAGAGTCCAATGGTTGGCCCTTCCACTCCTACTACCTACATGATTAATATTTGAATATTATTATGCACAATTAACTAAGTAGTTTCCCACCTACTTTGCCCAAAATAAATTTTGAATAATTCCATATCCAATTATTGATATTTAAATATTATTGTGCATTGCCAATAATAGATTTTGAATCAATTATATATCCAATGAGACTTTGTTTTTCATTATTTTGTTTTGTTTATTATTTGTTAGGTAAGAATCAAGGTTGTTAAACCTAGTCATGGAGCAATCTATTAAATTCTTGATTGTGACTTGTCTAAGTTAGCTCACTCTTCCTGAAGAAGACATACTAGTTTTTCACAGGGTTGTTAAACTTAGTCATGGAGCAAGCAATTAAACTCTTGATTATGACTTGTCTAGGTTAGCTTATTCTTTCTTTTACTAAAGAATAAGAAGACATATTAGTTTTTCATATATCTTAATCTTTAAATTTGATGCTCTTGATTATGACTTGTTTGGGTTAGCCCATTCCTTCTGTCACCAAGGAATAAGAAGACACACTAGTTTTTCACATATCGTAATCTTTAAATTTAGTGTTTGCTTAGTCATTCCAATATTTCATAAAGACTTGCCTTAAATTTATCCATAGACAACAAACAAAAATAATGGTATATTTACACTCCCTAGCTTATGGGAATGTAATTATGAGCATACAAAAATGGTTCCAATATATTTAGCTTATTAAAGACTACATTTCCTCTCTTTTTTTACCTTAGTATATGGCCATTTACAAATGGAAACTTAATAGTGAGTATTTTCTTGTCCCTCTGTCTCCTTTTCTACATAGTGGGATTAAGATTAACAATTAGCTTTACAAAGTCCCCAAATGGAGTGGTAGGGATGCAAAAAGTTGGGGAGGTGTTTTTTCTCCTTCCCACCAGCTTACACACGTAAGGGAGCTACCAACACACCCCATCATCATTCCTATCAAGCCAAAGCACAGGTAGCCACACTCAGTTTCTATACTCTGCGTGATCGACAATTAATTTGTGTGAGCAAGGGATGTTGGTGAACATGGTAGAGAATACAAACAGACCAAAGAAATTGAATGGGAGGTGTATCAGGCTACAAGGTAAGCATGTCACCTCGAGATTTCACACCAGGGAAAATCATAATTGGCAGCAAGGGGCAGGCGTTCAAGTTAATACTACACTCATGGAGTTGGAAATTAACTCTTTTGTTTGGCATTCTAATCAATTATGGGAAACCTCCTTGGGGACAAACACATTGTGTTATCTAGGCGCATGGAATCTCCTCTTCCTAGGCTACCAAAGGAAGAGAGTCGTTGGCATCCTCCCCTCACCATGTATTCTGTGAAGGTGCTTGGGAATTTTGGAGTCCACTTCTGGGGAATTCTAGGGCACATCAGTTTCATTCCAAATTTTCTCCTCAACCTTCCAGTGATTTTGCAAAGTTAGATCTATTTGGATGGAAATCTCTATAATGGTTTCATGAGAATGGGGTCATGTTGAAGGAAAAAATTTCCTACAAGATATATTCCCTCCTTGTCAAGCCGCCTCCAAAAGAAAGCAACTCTAAGAGGCATCGACATGTAATTATGTTTGCTTTGTTCATGAGCAACTCTAAGAGATTATTAGTGGGGAGCTTTATCTAGAAGAATGGTCTTGGAGCACTATTGATCAAGTGTACTAGTTTAGGGTGGCATGAGTATAATTTCATCTACTTTGTATATAGCATTGTCACCTAGAAGTTTGTACAAACCTCAGGTTGATAAATAGAGTTGAGAAGCCCTTGGGAGTTGCACCACTCTTAGTGCAATACCAAGGCTCACCAATATGTTTATGCCAAATAATCTAGGAGTGTTGTGAATAGGAAGAACACACTGAGGTGTTACTTCTTTTTTGTTGAAGCAAGCGCTGATCCTTCTATTTCATTAAATCAACAGAAAAATTACATATTGTACAAAGCCCCGTCCTTAACTAGAAAATGGGAAACTGAAATCCTTTCAAAGATCAAGACCCCCCAATCTGCTAAGGTGATCAACTTAAATAATGAGAATAAACATGTAAAGGCAAGACAAGCCCCCACTCAAACTAACGGGAAAAACAAAGTCTCCTAGGCCCACCCACAATAATAGACCCTACTGACTGCGCAAAAACCACACACCACTAAAGAGTGGGAAAGCGCTCCAAAACGAAAGAGAGGACAGATCCCACCTAGCCCCACAACAACACGATCGATCCCAATCGTTAATCTAGGGCGTCGGATCCAACGGCCAGAAATCAAATCGCATGGCCTAACACTACCGAGGAATAGTGCGCGATCAAAGGTGGTTTCATAGTCTACCACTTGCCATGTGTAACAAGCTCTATGGAATTGCTCCCACAATAACAAAACCATTAAACACTGATGAAATGCGCGATCACCAAAAAACCGTGCAAGCCAAGTTTGCCGAGCCCGAAAACAGAAAAGGGGAAGACATCCGGCAGCCTGAAAAATGAACCCTGCAATTTGAATGTTCCTGCTACAGAACCGAACTCCGGTAAGGTACTTTTGTGGGAAAAGACCTAGCACCTTTTCAATCAAAGAACTGTGCATCCCTTCCGACTGCCTCTAGGGTAAAATGAAACCAAAACTTGCTTTTCTGTCAACCATGTGCATGCTGGAAGGAAAACAAATACTAACTGGAGAACTCAATCCGTGCTAGTCATCCTGGCCTGATTTCTGAATATTTCTTTATCTTTTGTGGCTTGTTCTTCGCAAAGAACTTTTATTCTATTTTTTGGTGTTTCCTACCACTTTTTCGCCATTTCGCCATCAGTACTATTCACCCCTTGATTGGCAAGAAGATCTGCAAGTTTGTTGGCCGATCTACGAATGTGGTTGAAACTCACCGTTTGAAGCTTCTGGAGGTGAACGTGGATTCTTTGTTAGACCTGTATTAATTTCCAATATGTAGAGACTTTCTCTGGTCGAGATCCACCATTGATTTTTTTCACAGAGTTAATGGTGATCTTTGAGTCTGCTTCAACAATGACATTTGAAACATGGTACTGGATCAGAAACTCAAGACATTGTTCCATAGCCATTAATTCTGCCATATTATTTATGGCTCGTCCCAAATGATAGTGAAAGATAAAGATGATACTGCCCTTATCATCTATTAAAACTCCTCTGAAACCTGTTGATCCCGAGTTGCCTTTTGAAGCCCCATCGATATTATATTTTAGATAGCTTTTCGGAGGAGGATGCCAGAAGTCCTTCTCTGTCTCAATAATTATGTTCTTCTTGCTCAGTCCTTGGGGAATAATTCCTTCCATTCCCAGCTGTCTAAGAGTTCTGAGCTCAACCTCAGAGGGGGGCTTTTTAGGGAGATTGCGAACTGAGATACTCACAGTCTCCCTGAGCTGTTTTAGGATTAGATCAAAAAGTCCTAGAAGAATAACCTTTTCGTTCTTAAAAATTCTTTTATTTTTTTCTTTCCAAACATTCCAAATAATGAAACTTGGTGTTAAGGCCCATGCTAAGTTAAGGTACTCATTCTCCAGATAGTTACCTCTCCACTTTATTAGGGTATTTGTGATACTTCTCATGTCCCTGTCTGTTTGATGGAAAATGGTGGAGAAAGAATCCCACAACCAAGTGGTGTAGGAGCAGCTGTTAAGAATGTGTTCCATGGTCTCCTCCTTCTCTTCACAGAGCCGACATCTGGAAGGCCCCATTACCCCTCTGTTCCTGATGTTGTCCCATGTTAAAATTTTCTTATGATAAACCAACCATAGAAAGTCACTATAAAATTGTTTCCAACAACCCCTCTTTTTTATGAAAGATTTAGATAATAAAAGTAGCAACAATCATATTCTCTATTCACACTTCCGCAAATTATTAAATTAATTTTCATGTTCATACCAAAAACTTGCAGACATAAGAAGCTACATCCATCAAATAGTCTATTCATAAAATTCTAGTACATAAAAACTACGATAAGTAGGAATTTTACTCTAACAATTTATATGCACAAAAATTGTAGCCATTCATGTCTTTTGACAAACACTTTGCATGACGCTAAGTAGTACTTTTACTCTAACAATTTATATGCACAAAAACTACAACCATTCATATCTTTTGACAAATACTTTGCATGACAGTAAGTAGGACTTTTACTCTCACAATTTATATGCACAAAAACTACAGTCATTCATGTCTTTTGATAAACACTTTGCAAACGTGCAATATACAGCCATTGAGGCATTTTGACAAACACTTTGCAAGAATGCAATATACAACCATTGAGGCATTTTTCCAAACACTTGGAAACAATGAATTTGAGATTCTTCTTCAACCTATTTAGCTCAGAAAATTCTGAAATTGAAACTTCAAATGTTGGCATCTTAAAACCAGGACTAAACAATCTTATTTTTTCATCAAAAAATCGAAAACAGACGCATATAATTAACAACAACAATCTTTAAAATCACCCATATTTTTTATCTCGGTTTAGAAAAGTACTTTTTTGGAATCAAATGAGGGGTTAAATGGCTAAATGGCACAGATACCCCCTGATGTTGAGCGGAAAAGAAACAGAACATTCCAGAGATGTGATTTATTAAAACAATAACAATAAACATTCCTACTATCTCATTTATCACTTTTTAAAACACTTAGTGTGCAAACTTCATCTACAGCTGTCCATCGAGAAAAAAAATCAAATTTATGATAATATGGTATTTTAGTCAACCCATGACGACCTCCAATGGACAAAAATTCATTATAAAAAGAAATTAAAACTTTGGCAACACATTATTGTTTTAATCCTCTTGCATGTACATTCTCAACTACAATTTCCATTCATTATTGGTTAGCTCATAAATAAATCTGCAAATATCTCATAAACATTCAACAGTAGCAATTTCCAATGAATTTTAAAGTTTTACAACACTTCTAAATTAATAATAAACTAAAATTTCAAGAATGCTTATGAACATACCTGGCAGTGTATTTATATAATTCCAAAAAGATGGGAATATGCTCCAGCTCCAATGAGATTGTGCTCCTGCTCCAATATCCTTACCAACTCATTGTGAACCATCTGGTTTTCCTCCCAACCATATCCAAGGAGAAATTCTCCCCCTGGAACCCTCAAGTTGTAAGAGCTCACAAAAAATACCAAAATATAGCAGTAGAGAGATATCCAAGGCAAGCTGAGGAAGATAAGTTTCACTTCCTCCCAACACCACTCATGGTCAACTCCACCAAGTAGAGCTACATAGTAATTTAGATTATGAATTTCAAAATTGTTTCGAAAGCAATTGTCTACTCTCCATGTCTCTCACTCTCATAATATTTTTCAAATCTATCCAAATCTTAGTATCACAATGCACCTCTATCCCCCT
>APFE031386351.1:0-38714 GCA_000404065.3 Pinus taeda
TGTTCGGGTCGAGTTGGAGCGCAAGACCCCGGATTGTGCATGTTTTACATCTGGGTTGCATTTTGTGGATTTTTGTAATCATTACATGACTCATTCATTGGATGGCTGCGACCATACCTGAGTTCATTTATAGATCCTCATCGAATGGTTGCGTCCATGCCTGGGATCCAGTCTTATACTCCGTTACGGATGGCTGCGCCCATACCACATATATATCATGTACTTGAGATATCAGTTGTACTTCTTTTCGCAGGTTCTCCGGCGACAGTGTTTCAGTCACGCATGTTCTTGTAAAGCACTTCACCCCTCTCTCTCTCAGGCCTCATGCTATAGGGGGCATCTGTTACATAGTAATTTGTCACCGTTTCTCACCGTCCTTGTTACCCCTCTCCCGCATCTTGGATGATCCATTCCGAGACTTGTGAGAAGTGACAAGACTTGAAACCACTTGCCTTATTTACCTCTAAACATGAGCTTCATATGCCCTTAAGACATCTCCTGCTCATTGCCCCTAAAAATAGCCCTTTTGCATTAGCGTGGGTGTCAATGTTATGCCCGCGCCAATGGGGAAAATCCTAAAGGAAGGGCGCACCATTGGCGCTCTGTCTCAGAGTCGCAATCGCGCCAACCAGTTTGGGCAAAATTCTCAACCACTCAAACCTCCGAAGTTTCTATCCACCTCATTCACCAAACTGATTCCAAGTTGAGTGAGGATGATTTGGCTTCGAATCTCCTTGGATGAAAGTTGTTTGCCACCATTCCATGGAAGTTTCCAAGCAGGGGTAATTTTAGGGGCAAATAAGGATTTTTATATTTTAAGTGGGTGATTTTTTTAATTAATAATAAAAACTTTTTATATAATTAGCCCTCATTTTATTTAAAAACTAATTTATTTTTTTATTTTCGCCCAGGGCAGATACACTAACCGAAATGGGATTTTCTTAAAGTCGCCCCATTTTGATATTTAAGAAATCGGATTTTCTTAAAATCGCCCTATTTTGATCTTTGCTCCTGGTTTTGGGAGATCAAAATCACTATTTCTGATTTACTGTTTCGTTTTTTCTAGTTTGGTAGTGAAATTGTGAAGATAGATTTGGTCTGAGAAGGTTAAATTTTTTTTGAAATGGAGGGCGGAGCTTAATTTTTTCCAAATGGAGGGCTCCCTGTTTCACGGATTCAGCTGCTGTTTTCATGAATTCTGTTGTTTTCATGTGTATATGGCTCCCGCTCCCTGTTTATAAAATTGTTTTGAAATAGGTGAATTCCGTTGTTTTCATGTGTATATGGCTCCCTCTCCTTGTTTATAAAATTGTTTTGAAATAGGTTTTTTGATGGTAGTTCATCAATCTTGGTTTCTTGGATTTGAATGGCTCATGCCACTCCAACAGCAACAACAGTCGGTACTTTTGTTGGCTGAGCGCGAGAAATTAAGCCCCTTTATGCGGTTCCTGCACATCTGTAGCCGGCTTTTGAATCAGGGTAAGTTGGCTTCATATATCTTGTTTTTCTTCAAGTTTGAAGTTTGTTTTTCAGTAATTATTCACTCTGGTTGACTCCTGTCCATTCTTGAAAGGCCTTGTGGAAATCAAAATTTGATCACCTTCCTGTTCTCTGGAGGATCACTAGTGTGAATAGATAAGACTCACCCACCAATATCTTTGTCATTGCTTCTGTGCAGACTACGGGGACAGAATTAAGGATTATCCATAAATATTTCTTCCAGCATTTCTCTTGCTTAGTTGGTGGAGAAAATAAATTTTACTAATCTCTGTTTGCACCGTCAATTTTTACTCGATTCTCATCTCTGCTTGCACTGTAATTCTCTTGGGTTTGTCCAATAAACTCCCTCGCTGACCTCTGCCTGTGTTATGCTTTTCTGGACGTCATTATTCTCTATTTTGTGAATGATAGGATCCGTTGTACCGCTTGCAATTTCAGGGCTGTGAGTGTAATGAACATCCTCCTACACAAACCAAAGATCCGGAAAGCAAGAAGCAACGAGCTTTGAAATATATTCACTTCTCATCTATGCTTGCACTGTAATTCTCTTGGGTTTCTCCAATAAACTCCCTCGCTTGGGTTTGTCCAATAAACTCCCTCGCTGACCTCTACCTGTGTCATGCTTTTCTGGACGTCATTATTCTCTATTTTGTGAATGATAGGATCTGTTGTACCACTTGCAATTTCAGGGCTGTGAGTGTAACGAACATCCTCCTACACAGACCAAAGATCCGGAAAGCAAGAAGCAACGAGCTTTGAAATATATTCACTAATGACCATGAGATATAAGAAGGGAGATGGCCATGGATGTCTTCTTCATTTCTATTATATACTGTCAATTTCAAGTAAAGTCTGTTACTTCTCGCTTGATTTCTAACAAAATGACGAACGGTTTAGTGTAAGGCCAAATTAGGTGGATTCATGCCTCCTGCAGTTGGAACAGGGGTGTTCCGTTGGTTTTGAAGCAATACATACTTAGCATGACACTTAGCAGCAATACATACTTAGCGTGACACTTAGCTACATAAACAGTTGCATTGAAACTGACTTACTGAGACAGTCATCCTTATAGTTTGTAATTTCTCAATACTGCTTTACCGTGATTGACAAAACTATTCACCACTTGTTAATATGTCGAAGTATATCTTTGTCTGCCTTACAGGAACCCCCAATAGGGTATCCTCCAAAGGAGTTGTTGGTTGGTACTCAAATGTCCCAAGTTAAATTTTCAAATACTCTTCCTTTTGGTGTTAAGATTATCCATGCCTTAGTGCATTGTGAATTTGTGTAAAATAAACTTAGATAATAGTAAGAAGAGTAAATTGGAATTTGTAGGGTATTTAGCTAGGTAAGAAATTGTTTTCCTTCATATGCTTCTCAAAATCTACCCAATTGAATTTGCCTCCATTATAACTGATTGATTGGATAGAATTGTCACTTCACATTTTTACAGACAATGGAAAGCTGCAAAAGAAACAAGCTCACATTTGAAGGAATATATTTGTGTGTTTCTATCGTTTTTGATGCAAGAAAATTCTGCTCTATGTATATTAGGTGGAGACTTCACTTATGATTAGACCCTCCTTTGGATGATTTGTATTGCCAGACTATACAAAGGCTGCTAGGAAGAAATTTTAACCCCTAGAAAGTTACTGAATCTGCTCACATAGATATAATTGTTTTTATATTAACAGAGATTTGAGAAAAAAAGGCATGGAGTATAGCCAAAATCCTCCAAAGACTTGAGAGGACGAAGTTCAAACACATAAGGCTACTTAAATGTGGCTTATGTGAAAGGGGGCCACACAATTGTTGCTTCAGCCAACAGATGGGGAAGAAGTGTAAACGTTTCTCCTGATATTAGTGTGTTAAAATTCATGAATTTTCAGAGCTCCAACCTACTGTATTTTGAGGAGGATATATGAGTTCTCACATATGCTTAGGACTCAGTAGACACCAAAAATATATGGAAAAAATGTATATGAATTTGTTAGCTGGTAAGAAATGGTTAACAGGAATAAACTTGGGATGATTGAATGATGCAATGTTCATTTTTAACTTTTTAGTTGCAAGAAATGCTATGCATTGTTATAAATTATAGTAGAAGGGAAGTCTTTTAACCTATAAAATCAAGTTTTTGAAAAAGAAAAATATTCAAACCCTTTCATTTTTTATCACTGATTTACAGGATGATCAGTGACAGTTCAGTTTAATATTGTCTTGGCAGCAGTTACTCTGAACATGTAAATCAAGTTCTTGAAAAAGAAAAATATTCAAACCCTTTCATTTTTATCACTGATTTACGGGATGATCAGTGATAAAGTTCAGTTTAATACTGTCTTGGCAGTAGTTAATCTGAACATGTGATCACATTGCCATCCATTTACTCTCGTAACCACATCCTTTCAGCTCTTTCCGTGATTTTCTGAAGTAGTTTTAATATACTTAGTCAGGATATGATTTTGTATTTACAGTCTTGTTAATTTATATAATTGGATTGGATTGCACAGGCTTTCACCAATGAAGGTATGGATATGAAAATATTTCGGTTGTTGAATCAGTTGTAGATGGATATGCAGCACCAAAAATTCCTCTAGAAACGATTTAGACAGACATTGATTATATGGATGACTACAAGGATTTTACTCTAGATCCTCTAAATTTCCCTGAGATGGAAATGCAAAAGTTTGTTGAACGAATCCATGCTAACGGGCAGAAATATGTTCTGATTATTGATCCAAGTAGGTTCAATTTGTTATTGTCCTAGAATTGGAGAAAAAGAACAGAGAAAGAAATAAGAACTGAACTGAGCCTTGTTAGTATATTCTGAACATACAATTCATTTGCTTAATTGTGCAGGAATAATCTTAAAGAAACATACAAGACTTTTCAGAGAGGGATACAAGATGACAATTTTGTTAAACGAGGAGGTGTGCCATATTTGGCACAAGTGTGGCCAGGCCCAGTATATTTTCCAGATTTTCTCAATCCCAATACACAGTCATTTTGGACAAAAGAAATCTCTGAGTTTCATGAGACAATTGCATTTGATGGTCTTTGGCTTGATATGAATGAAGTTTCAAACTTATGTAGTGGGGTCACATGTTCCTTGCCAAAGGAAGGGGATTTCCCACGGAAAGATTCACAAACAGATTACTGCTTAGTTTGTAGCGATGCGAACACCACCAGATGGGATGATCCCCCTTACAAAGTCAATGCTTCTGGAACACACAGACCACTGGGTAACAAAACCATGGCTGCTAGTGCAGTTCACTATAATAATATCTTGGAGTACAATGCTCATAATCTATATGGGTTATCAAAGGCTATTATGACAAACACAGCATTGAAATCAGTAATAAAGAAGAGGCCATTCATACTAACCCGTTCTACCTTTATTGGATCAGGGGCCCATGCTGCACATTGGACAGGAGACAATGCCGCAACATGGGATGATCTCTGGTACTACATACCTACAATGCTGAGTTTTGGATTGTTTGGAGTCCCAATGGTAGGTGCTGATATTTGTAGATTTTCAAAAGACACAACCGAAGAGCTTTGCAATAGGTGGATTCAATTAGGTTCCTTTTATCCTTTTGCTAGAGATCACTCAGACAAGGGAACGAAGCACCAAGAGCTTTACCTATGGAAATTAGTCACAATGTCTGCAAGGAAAGCATTAGGTCTGAGATACAGGCTTCTTCCATATATCTACACATTGGCATTTGAAGCTCACACTAAAGGATCTCCCATTGCAAGGCCTTTGTTCTTTACATTCCCTGAGGATCCTAATACACTGGGAATCAGCACCCAGTTTCTATTGGGTAAAGCGGTCTTGGTATCACCTTGTTTAAAGCAAAGAGCAAGTACTGTGGATGCTTATTTTCCAAAGGGAACTTGGTACAATTTGTACAATGTATCAGAGTCAATAACAGTTGAGAGTGGCACATATGTTAGTCTTCTTGCTCCACTAGATACCATCAATGTCCATGTATTAGAGGGGACTATTTTGCCGATGCAAGAAATGGGTATGACAACTAGGGAAGCCAGAAGAAGCCCATTTAGTCTGGTGGTTGCCTTGGGTGGTAGGAAGGAAGCATATGGGGACCTATATGTGGACAATGGAGAGGATTTGGAAATGGTAATAGAGCATGGCAAGTCAAGTTATATAGAGTTTTATGCAGATATTGTAGAGCGAGGAGTGAGACTGAGATCAGAAGTCCAAATGGGGGAATATGCAATTGGGGAAGGATGGCTTCTGGAGAACATTACAGTTTTGGGAACTACCACTGCTGTTCATTCTCATAATGCTAATTCATACATGAAATTGGAGGCAATCAGGGATAAAATGATTCTGGATGTTTCAGCATCATTCTCTATGAAGAGAATCAAAACTGATTTTAGACCTGAAATGGATCGTTATAATAGCCTTGAGGTTGATGTTGTTTTAGTGATTTCAAATCTGTCTCTTTCAATCGGGAAGAACTTTGAGCTTGTTATACCGTGGGAGAAATGATTGGGTAGTGTTGTGCGTTCACATGGTAAGGAAATATACTCACTCGTAGGTGTGTTGTGTACCGCAATTTAAACATAAGATGTTGTTATAATACCTCATTGTTTTCTGCTGAACGCTTAAAATGCATCCATAAAGCTGATGAGATTCTTGTTTCAATTTATAGGTAAAATTGGACGCAAGGACAAGTTTCATCAATTGCCACACTTGTGTGTGGTGTGGTGTGTACTTCTGCATTAACAGGGTAACCTACTACATGGGGAGGACTCGAACTTTGACTCTCCACCTTAAATGTTGAATAACGTTCCGAACTAGTCATGGGACACTCCCTATAAACTTATATGGGTTTGTGCCAAGATCAACGATATAGAATAATCACCATCTAGGTTTTCCCATGGTGGCATTATGATATACATTAAACTGAACAAACAACCACATCTCCGATAATTACTCTAAAATTTTGTCAATTAATTATAAGACTGAAATCATAAAAAAAATGTTGTGAGTTAATTATAGGAGTGAAATCATAAAAGACATTTTTTTTTTCCAAACGCGGGGAGAAATTTTTTTTCCAAAAGAGGGAAGATTTTTTTTTCCAAAAATAAGAGATTTTTTTTTTTTCAAAATAAGAGATTTTTTTTTTCCAAAAGAAGGAACAGGTAATGTTTTGTTTTAAGTTTTATTTATTCATCACTCACTTGAACTTGTGTCTTAAAGAATTTCCTCCGGCCACTAAGGTACTGCTTGATAAAACAGTTAATTTCAACTTTTTTCTTTGTTAACTTTAATAATATATAAGAATTGATTTCTAATTTACAATTTTTGAATCTGAAAACTTATATATGTATATGATATTTAGCATTACAATAATAATATTATATAAGAGGATCATTTTGAAGTTTAAGAATAATTAAGGTTGATGAGAAGAAATCAATGCAAAGTTGTTATTATGGAAAAATTGATAAATTTAAGTTTCTCTCTCAAAAGTCTTACTACATGGGCAATGTTTGGTGTAGTACAAACAATAATATACATCAAACTTTCAACAATGTTTCCATAAAGAACACAAGACATGACTTCTACTTCTTCAATCTTGGGACACTAAAACTTTGGAAACAGAGAAGGCTTTGAATCTGAAATTATATATGTATATAATATTTAGCATTACAATAATAATATTATATAAGAGGATCATTTTGAAGTTTAAGAATAATTAGGGTTGATGAGAAGAAATCAATGCAAAGTTGTTATTATGGAAAAATTGATAAATTTATGCTTTTTCTCTCAAAAGTCTTACCGCATGGGCAATGTTTGGTGTAGTACAAACAATAATATACATCAAACTTCCAACAATGTTTTCATAAGGAACACAAGACATGACTTCTATTTCTTCTATCTTGGGAGACTATTCTAGAGATAACTTTACATCTATAGGAATATGAACATTTTCTCATCTAGATTTCTACATATTAAAGCTTTGTAGCATTGTCTTAATATATTTCTTCATATTCAATTAGAGTTCTTGTTTAAACAATCTCTTTTAGTTTGTAATGCCAAGATTTTACATTCTTGATAACTTTCCTTGTTGTCTTTCCAATTAACAACATACATTAGCATATAATGTCACTTAAGCAAAATGACCAGCAACATGTGTCGAATGCACACAATGACTAACGTTACTTCTTGGAAATCCAAGTCTTAATATATAAGTGTCAACTTTTCATATCACATTCTTAGAGATTGTTTTAGCAATGTAGGACTTTTTTTATTTTCAAAACAACTTATTCTTTCACTTATTGTAAAATCTTTTCATTGTTCTATGTAGATTTCTTCTTCAGGATCCACATATAGGAATGTTCTCTTGATATCCATTTGTTCTACTTCAAGATCAAATACAATGATGATAAACAAAATAATTTTAATTGAAGTTAACTTAGCAATAGGAGGAAAATATCACCAAAATCAATTCCCTCAACTTGGGAAAATCCCTTGAATAGCAGGTGAGTTTTGTACTTCTCAACTTCACATTTTATGTTGAACTTATTCTCGAACACCCAGTTGTTACCATCAAGTTTGTTTTTGGTAGATAACTTGACCAAATCCCATGCCCAATTTTTGTCCAAGGCTTCCATTTTTTTAACCATGGCCTTGTTCCAAAGTTCATTTTTGTTTGAATCCACTGCCTTCCTAATAGTTCCAGGATCATAATCCATGGAAGATGAAAGAAAATAAGAGAAAAAACTTGGGGGGCTATACCTTTCCATTGGTCTTCTTTCTCATAGAGTTGTCAGATTCAATTTCCAAAGGTTTTAATTACACTATAGAGTTGAGTTCTGAGAGAGTTGTGATTCACAGTGTTAAGTATAGTAGCTATGACACTTGAATGAAGACAAGCATAGTAGAGGTATCAGACTCTGTTATACGCTTACCTACATATTATAAGGGACTTGGTTGGTTTTTTTATAATTTTATAAACAAGTTCCATGTCGTGGAAATGTGAAAAAAAAATAGTGATATTGCCACCATGTGGCTCTTGTCATATATGGTTTTATACTTCTTCAAAAATTCTCTAAGAGTTCACAATGCTAAAATTCACTAGGACTTTACAAAGTTTTATTATTTAGTGAAAGACTCGCTAAGACCTTACAAGATTTTATAATTGAGTAAAATATTCGCCATGCCTGGTGAGAGATTCGCCAAAAAATTATATATACATATCATATTATTGATAAAATCGCCTTCCATTTTTCCTATATACCATGGAGATTCGCCCATTTATTATACATGTAAATTTAGGGGGGATTCTTAAAATTTTCCCTGTTCCATTGTGAGGACCATGATCAATGTACGATGGGGTTATTTCGCGACAAATATGTAGAAACCATGGAATCCCACCAAGGAGGAATTACTCAATGGCTTAAGAACAAGGAGCATGAATTCGTAGCAAAATAAATTGGGGGTAGGAGACTCAACACAGAGAAAAGCTTGAAGAAACATATATTTGCTGAAATTCATGAGGCTTTATTTGGAGAATTCCTAAATATTTTGATAGAGTGGGTTTAGCGACTAAAGGACAATAATCCAAATTATTGCCATAATGGACCAAGATAGTGGACTCCAGAGGATGTGTGTTAGTTGCAAGTGGTAAGTAACAAGATCTCACATGTTGTCAATTTATGTTTTGTGAGTGTACAGGAAGGTTATATTATGGAATTCAGAGTGGAAGCGATAATATCCTATAGTGTGTTGCAAAGGAAATTGCTGAAGGGTCCGCAAGGTAGATTCATACAGTCGCTACCATTACCCATTAAAATGCTATTATGTGACCACATAGTTCTATCCTTCAAGTCAGACAACATGAGCGGTTAGACTAATCATGCACCAAGGGGAAAGTGGAGGAGAACTAGGGCGTAATCGGAGCCAAGGAGAGATGGAAGAATTAAAAAAGACTATAGTAGAGATTGAAGGTAGGTACAAGATTACAGATGTGAATGTGAAGATGTAAGACGAATATAGAATATATGGAGGGTGGCACATTGAGGAGTGGATGGAGGTTTTGACGAAGTAACGTGGGAGGAGGTTAGTTAGCGTTGATGCCCACTGTAAGGAGGATGCCAAGAAGAGGGGCAAGAAAAGGCTACTAGAGGATAAGGAGTAGTGCAAGTGATCAAAGCTATGAAGGAACATAGTTCGGTACCCCACGCAGAAAAGTGGAGGAAGAAGAGAAGTTATGTCCATGCAGCATGGATTTTTTGAACCCTAGACAGTAGAATCATACCATGCTTGGTGTCGAACCGATGACCCCACCCACATCTACAAATATAGAGGCAAATACTCAACATGTGTAACGAATAGTGTAGAAGGTAATCATAGTAAAGAGGGTGGAGGTACTAGTAGCAGTAGAGTTAGTCAAATAGTATGTGGAGTGTCGCAGAGTGCTCAAGTTTAGTCTAGTGCATGGAGAAGTGCACAATTTTCTAGTGGCATAGTAGGTGTGAAAAGAAGTACTTCATCAAGGAGTATTGTGCAGAGTAGGATGACAAGTGTAGAATTGAGGATGCCTATGTTTCATGGTGTTAGGAATGAAGATTAAGAGAAAAAATTATTTGTTTGTGGGATTGTTTGGATACAAAAATAGTTTCTAGATGAGGCAATAAAGATTGCGTAGTTAGAGGATTCCTTTAGGGACAATAGATTGACATGGTACATGAATTACAAGTGTGCGACTCTAACTGGACATGCCACAATGCTAAATGAAATTTAACCATTAACCAGATAATTTCAGAAGTCTAAATATGATTCCCAATGCATTACTAACTAGAGGGAGACAAAGCATGGTTCAAGCGAGTTGGTATGGGATTTCGATCAAAGCTTTACGATCTTGAAGGATAGGCTGATGATTGAGATTTGATGTGTAACATAAATAATGGTTCATTGATAGTTTAATTCTTAATATTAGGATACCATTAACACAATAAAGAAACAATTCACAGTTGAAGACATTAGAATTTGTGCTGAAAATGGGCACTTCTCCAGTAGGGAGCAGAGAAAATTGTGGTATGGCACAGGTGCAGTCTCACATAGTGACATTGACTCTTCAGTTATAGGGTCTAACTAAGGGGAAAGAGAAGTGAGAGGAAGTGTGGTGTACTATGTGTAGGAAAAAATGTCACCACATAAATGATTGCAAGTTGATGACATACTATATGGGAACTAATGTAGCTAATCCTCTTGTGCAGGGTAGAGGAATGTGGTGTGAAGTTTGATGAGTATGGGGCTACACCCCATAGAATTGTTAGATCATGTAGAAGTATGAGGTGAATGCATGAACTTTATTTTGTGACTTTTGCAAATTGGTGTCGCATGATATCCAACATTTTCACACATTAGAATTGTTGCACAAATGTACATTTGATTCATTTAGGGTATAGGGACCCAAAGGAACTTAAGATACAATGAGAGGCTTTAACCATCGACGATATAATTAAATTGGAAAATATAATCAGCCTAGACAAGGATAGGGAATGACAACTAGAGGTCTAAGAGGACTAATGAGAGGAAGAGAAGGATTTGGAAGAGGTTGGGGATCTCTTGCATGTTATAATTATGGACACTAAGGACACCTTGCACGAGCTTTTCCTAATCCATGTTGTACATGTACATATTGTAGCGCACAAGAATACACAACTGAGAATTTCCAATAACTGATTTCCAAATGGTAATAGAATATGGTGCCAAATGTATAAATGATAGTAGTTAATCCTCGTAGGACCCAACAATGAGTTGGTGCAGTAACTCGAGGAGGTGTTAGGATAAGACTCGATGCTGTGAAACCTGGGACCTCGCAGTTGCAGTGAGTTAGAAGGGCACCTTAAACTCCTCCAAATTTTGATCCCTCCCAAGCGAAGGCAATGTACAAATAATCTCGAAGGGAAATGGCCATTTCAGAATGGAAAGATGAGACCTGCTCAGAGAGGTGGTGATGCTAGTTTTCTATGATGGCACCACCTCTAGAGAATCTATGACAAAGGCGGATCCAATTCATAAGTTATTGCAAATTTTCCTTGAGCTGGTGAAAAGTGAATAGACATTGGATAACATGTGCAAGATGGAGCAGTGTACTAAGAAAACTGAAGTAGCTACTGCACGAGCATAGCCACACGTAGTAAATTAGGTAGCACGAAGGAAAAGGACAAGCAAAGAATTTAGGTTTGGTGCACAAGTGGGATACTATGAAATGAATAATATCATATTGGACTTAGGGTTTGATGTGAATATTATGCCAAAAATTACTTGGGAAATGATGGGGAAGCCAAGGTTGACATGGTCTCCTCTTCATCTAAGACTATCCAATCAACATCATGTCTTCCTAATTGGTAGGTTGACCCGTGTATCAATAGATATTGATGGGGCTACAAGTACTGCTAACTTTGGAGTTATAGATATCATTCATGACACCAATCCATACCCTTCTCTGTTATGAATTGATTGGGATTTTGATAATCAAGTAATTATTAACCTAAAAAAGAGATACACTATTTTCGAAATAGGGGACATTCGAGTTATAGCATCTTTGGATCCTTCGAGAAGGAGACTGGTACATTGAGCTAGTTAAAGGAGAGTTGAGCCAAGAAGAACTGGACAATATTTACAATGTGATAGCACCTTGGGAGGATTATGTGAACCCTACCATGGATGGGATGTTGATATAGCATAGTGTGGGGTCTTTCACTTCTAACTCAGACGAGTTGTTGGAAAACTAGTAAAATAGACTACATGAGACGAATACTCCAAGACACAGACACCTTCACAGAGTAGTGCATTGGATCGGTACCAAGGTGCTCAACTCAACCTGATTTGATGTATTGTCCAAATTAACTATTTTTGTGCAAGATTTTGAAGATCGAATATTGAAGCCTATAAGGATTCCCATGCTACACGTTGCATTGCGCGCTATCCTAGCTAGGTTGTGGGTTGTGCATAAGAGTCAGATTGCATGATGGAAACAATGAAAACAATTATTGTGCATCAAATTTGGAACCAATTTTAGGGTGCCTGGGTAGAAATAATCATGCATGGAATGCCCAAGGCCATATTTGAATAAGTGTTTTGCAACATGGACTAGAGGATGGGTGACGCAACAAGAGTGGGCACATAGATTTGTACATACACTAGATATTGTTCCCATGAGCTAGTATATTGAGTTGGATGTGTGCAAAAGGAAAAAGGAATGAAATGAGATGGTGCAAAGCTTTAAAGTTACCTTTATTTTTTAGGAAGAAGAAACAACACTCGACAAGGCTTTGAAGGTATTGCGACAGAAGATTTTTACCAATCGATAGCCAATAGCGATAAAAGGTATACCACTATGTCCTACGCACAAGTATTTGTAGCAGATACAAGAGTTCATGGAATTTTATAATGTAGTAAAGATAGGAGAAGATGATGATGATCTTATAAATTTATAGATTCCATAAATTGAAGGGGAGCATCTAGTGAGTGGACCAGAATTGCAATCAGCCAAGCATGTGCAACCTATTAAAATTAAGAAGGCGAATATAGGAACAAAGGAAAATCCTAAAATGAAGTTATAGGGGACTATTGGGATGATGAAACGGTAGAGAAGGTTTCCTACCTACTACACAACTACCAATATTTGTTCCCCAACACATTTGAAGAAATGGATGGAATATTCAGAGAATTAGGAAAGATAAAGATTCCATTACAAACTGAGGCTAAGCTTGTAAAACAATGACCTTATTGGTTGAATCTAGCATATAAATAAATGGTCAAGTGGTAATTGGACAAGATGCTACAAGTAGGGGTCATCAAACTAGTAGAAGAATCTGAGTGGATAAGCTTGATGGTGGTCCAAAATAAGAAGAAAAGGGAGATCAAAATTTGAGTAGACCTTCGTAAGCTAAAAGATGCGTGTGTGCACAATCCCTTGCCTACTCCTTTCAATGACTATAATGAAGAATGTGGGTGGATAGGAAGCTTACTCATTTACTAATGGATTCTCGGGTTACCACCGAGGGAATATTGCAAAGGAATATCAAAATAAGAGCACTTTCATGATAGAATGGGCTTGCTTCCAATACAAAGTCATTCCATTCATGTTTAAGAATAAACCAGCCATCTTCTCACGCACAATGGTTGTGGCAATTAAGGAATTTATTTGTAAATTTTTAGAGGTGTATCTAGATGACTAAACTGTGTTCAGTCTATTGAAGAGGCATATTGAGGTTTTGTAGCTATTGTTGGACATGTGCAAACAGTTGTAGATCTCATTAAACATAAAGAAATGTATATTTTTTTCACCTTTTGGTATCTTGTTGGGGCACGTAGTCTGTAAGATAGGTTTGCCGATGGACCTAGCCAAGCTCGCAGTAATAGTGGATCTACCACCACCCACATCCACTAGGAAATTGCGGTCTTCCTTGAGACATACAAGACATTATCGAAAGTTCATCAAGTATACACTTTGATTACTTACCCTATCAAGAGGTTGTTTAAGAAAGGGACCAATTTTTAATGGAACGATGAGTGTCAACAAGATTTGGATACCTTGAAGGAGAAACTGATGCCTGCATCAATTTTGGTATTCCCAGATTAGCACAAAGAGTTCCATGTGCATGTTGATGCTTCATTTATTGAATTGGGTGTGATTTTAGCACAAACTGAAGATGGAGAGATTGATCATCCCATTTATTTTTCCAACAGGAAGTTATCTACAATTGAGCAAAATGATACCCAGACAAAGAGAGAAGGACTAGTAATGGTGTATGCACTTCAAAAGTTTAAGCATTACTTGCTAGGAAATAAGTTAAAATAATAAGTTCAACAATCCCATGTAAGGGGGGAGGATTTGCAAGTGGCTATTCTATTTCCAAAAATATGATTTTCAGGTGGTCTAGCCTAGCAAACAAAATGAAGGACTTGACCACTTGTCTTACCTGACCATGGGCGAGGATGCACAGAATTTGGAGGAAACATCTACTAGATGCATAGTTTTTTGTTGTGCATATAGTAGATGTCCATTCCAAAGAGATTGATAAATTTTTTAGTACGCTGATGGCACCAGAATAGTATACTATTGCACTGAAGAAACAATTAGTAGTAAAAGCAACCGACTACTAGCTAATTGCAGGTTCCTAGAACAAGTTAGGTGTAAATGGAATTTTGTGCAAGTGAGTATTGGAGCATGAACAACTTACGATTTTGACTGAAGCGCATGCAAGCATCACTGGAGGACATCATGCAGGATAGGCTATGGCACAAAAGATATTTGACACAAGATTATGGTGGCTTACTGTACATATAGATGCTAAGGAGTTTTGGAGAACTTGTGACATATGTCGATGAGTGGGGAAGCCTTCCGAAAGATACAATATGCCCTTGGCTCCAAGCTCACTCTACAACCATTGGACAAATGGAAAATTCATTTTGTGGGCCCAACCAACCCACCCACAAGGATAACTAGCATGCTGTACATAATCACCGCCACTAACTATTTGTCTAGATGGGTCAAATATTGCAACATAGAGACAATTGCGTGTTTCTTATTTAATAATGTAGTTACCATATTTTGATGTCTGGGGATTCTAATGAGTTATCAAGGCACACAATTTTTGAAAAAGACTATTGCAACACTAACTAAAGAGTTATAGTTCTATCATCAGAAGAGCATAGCCTACAATCTACAAGTTAATGGTATAGTGGAGGCTTTTAATAAAATATTGGACACAACTCTTACCAAGGTATGCAATGTGTAACACGATGACTAGGATTTGAGGATATCAATAGTTTTGTGGGCCTATTGGACCACATGCAAGAATTTAACTGGAAAAACACCTTTTCAATTAGTGTATGGGGAGGATGTAATAATGCCAATGGAGTTTTTGGTGTGAATATTGCACATTATAGTAGCCATGCAACTATCAAAGTCTGACGCAATGAAGTAGAGGTTACAAGAGTTACTGCAACTGGAGTAAGATCGCATAGTAGCCAACTTTAACCAAGAAGTGTAGAAAACCAAAGAGAAGGCATGACGTGACAAAAGAATTAAGAAAAAGTCATTTCAAGTTGGATATTTGGTACTATTGTATGACAACAAGTTTTTACAAAACTCGGGAAAATTCTATATGCTTTCGACAGGACTGTACATTATCCAACACATGACAAATGTGGGAGTGCTACAATTGAAAATTTTGGATGGTACTTTGTGAGAGGGTTTTGTTAATGGGAGCTGATTGAAGTTGTACAAGGATAATTGAGCTCTTGTGCATCATACATGAGAAGAAAAAGGATTCTACTTGTTGGACATAAATAGTATGTTGATTATGGTTGATACTAGATTCATGTTGTTTCTAGTTTAGAGTTACTAAATATTGTTTGTTCTCTATTTTTTATAGTAGAAGTTATAAGATGGTTTTAAGATAAGTTACACTAAGTGCAAATATAGAACATTGTGCATCAGAGGGATTTTTGCGCACTAGTAGTGGTATAATACATAGTGCATAGTGTTGGGGTGATCCTAATCAGAGGAAGTCTATGTGCAGAAATGGCGTGATTGTATGACAATGTCAGATAAGTAAGCTTATTAATCAATGACACTATGATCAGTAGAATTAATCCAGTCGTCGAATCAAGCCAATATTTCAACAATGGCAGACGATATGAAGTGAACTATGTGCTAAGAGAATAATAATCACACTTAGCAGGGTAATAACTATTGAAAGGAAAGAAATTAACTTATGACATCCTAAATCAGATTATTGGCAATAGGAATGTGTTGGGTCCTTCGTTTTTTGAAGATATTTTTGGAAATAAGATTGTAGAGGAGTCACAGAGAAGAAAATGGATAGATATTTCAGAAGAAGGCCACCTGAAAATAGAAAACGACAGATAATTAGTGTATACTAGGACTCGCACAACTACAAGAAAAGGAAACACATGCTCAATTTTGAAAGGATCAAGAAGGATAAGGACAAAAGAACCATATTTTGTCAAAGTGGACTGGATCAAGATCGAGGAACTTGTGTAACGACCAAATCCAGTTAGTGAGTCTATAAAAGAAGCCACAGATGGGAAAATCGGGAAGTTAGAGCTTGAAGCTAAGATAGTATTTTGATCTACTCAGCGTTTATGTGTTGAGAATCCATAACTTGCACAAATTTATGAGTCTTTTTTCTATGAATTGTAATGTCCTGTTGTAATGTATTTAATTTTAAGACATGAGTACGCACAAGTTTGTGTGGATCTCTGTTGTAATGACTTCCTGAATGATAAAGAAAGTGTTGCAGGAATGATTTGTGTTATATGTCTTGATGAATGTGTGACCCCTTTAAAATTTTAATTATGTTTTCACAGTTATCTATCTATTAATTCTTGTATGGTTGGCTTGTAATTAGATTTGATTGTGATCGATGATACTGTGTTTGAACTTAATAAATAATGCGATGATGGTTTTGGTTTCACTCCAATCATCTCGATCTCTCTTATCTTTGTTTGTTCTGGCATCCCTCGAGTGAGATACTCCTTTTCTATGAAGGGAGTGAAAATGTCGACAATAAGCTAGACTACGAAGGTACTTTGTTGGTGATCTTAGGCCAAACCATAGCGCCAAATGTATCAAATTTTTTGCCAACAAATGGTTCCATTTTCGGGGCCCTAAAATTACAAGAGGGATTTATATCGTGGTTTCTAGAATTCTTAGCAGAGGTATTCAGGATTCGTGGCATGGGAAGATTTGTCATCTTATTCTATAATAGGGTCAATTGAGACATAAGAGTCTAGATGGGTAAAAGAAGAAGTTTTGTATGTTGATTCTACTTGTGGCCAACGCGAAATATTTTTCTTCAAGTTCATTGAAGTATTATAGAATTGGTTGAAGCGATTGCAAGTTAAATAAGGATTTGGAAGTTGCCTTAGGCTCCATAGAGACTGATCTCCATCTAATTTGTTTGAACTTCACTAATTAGATATAGATCTAACAAGGGCTATTGATTTTTGGGTAAATGCATCATTAGAAGGAAGGCTATATTATTGACTTTGCAACTGAAAAGCATCAGTCCTTTTCTAGAGTGAAAGTAGTATTTAAGTTTTGGTTGCAAGGAAGATTGTTGAAAGAGATCCCACTTTGGATCAAAGTCTTGATGGTTGAAGAAAATCTACTACAGTTCCAAGAAGATCAAATGGTTTCTTCAAACCCTTATTGTCAAGGATTGGATCTAGGGGGAGGAACATTATGTCGTTGTGGAAAATGAGGGGTTGTTGCAATGGATCAATAAGAGTTGCATAAGGCGTGATATTTTAGATCATTTTAGAGTTAAATGATAGATGACGAGTGGAGAGAAATGAATTTGTAGGAAATTAGGTGTAGAAGAAGGGAATTACAAAGGACAGGAGAAGCGGTGAAAAGTTCAACATCACGAAGGAACAACATGGGTAGTCCAGAGTTGCAAGGAAAAGGAGAGAATCATGGATCTCCTTTTAGCAAAATAGGGGACGTCAGCAGATGGGTCACAGGGAGCTCGAATGGCACAGATAGACCCTACTCAGAGTTAAGAGGATTTCATATTCTTGAGCCAACTATACAACTAATTACAATGCCTGGTGAGCATACTCTAGTAGATGATGATATGCATTTTGTGATGAGGTGATTATTATTTGAAGATCACTTGGTTCTTACTAGTGGCTCTACAGCATAGTGGTACAACTCCTCCTATCCCTAACCTTCCCCTTGTATTGTATCAAAATACTTATTATTTCTTTCTAAGTTGAGGAAGACTCTAAAATTTCAGCAAGTACATCTTAGATATAGTACTAGTAGTTCTAGTGGAGGAAGTAGTTTTAGTAGTGGTTTTCAGACAAGCTTTTTATATGCCATTTTGTCACATATGTTCAATGGACTTGAAAATACGATAAATAAGCATCATAAACACTTTATCATTATCCCTTTGCAAATCCCTAAGCATATCCTCTCCAAAAATTCTAAGCTTATGGTACAATCAGCCTAAAAAGCATGTTTTTGTCCCAGCGCAACCTGCCCTTTGGTCCACCTGCACTGACCGCATGTTGCATAACTTAGCAGTTGCACTGACCTATGTAGGTTTCTCTACTTTGAAAGTGCATTGATTCTAGAAATTTGGGAAAAATAAAAAATCTTTTTGTTGACAGTGTTGGACCCGCCAACATTCAGGGGATCTCCCCGATGTTATATCCCAATTAGATTTCACACCATTTAGTGTAGGAGTCTCATTCAGTATAAAGGATTGGTTGTTGAATCCTTAAATATTTTCCTTAAATCTAACTGTCATCGAGAGAGAGGGATGAAATGATGTCTTCGAAAAGCAAGAAGTTGTAGGCCCCCTCTACAGGGTCTGGGGCAATGCCCTGGGGAAATTGTTTTTGGACCCTATATTAGGTGGGTGGACCTACCTATGGTTATTTGTGTGGTTCTTGCACATGATTTTGGGTGTGATTGTTGGGAAGCGGATCCCCCCATAGCATGTTTTTGGGGCTTAAAGCTCGAGTTTTAGTCAATGTAATGTAAAGACTCCACGAAGTAGGGTGCGGAGCGCGAGAGTCTAGGGTTGTCCACCCTAAAATAATGTAAAATAATGTAAAGTTGAGTCGGCCTACCCATGGTCCGTGGACCATGGGATTGTATAAATAGAGCGAGGCTCTAAGTGAAAAGAGAGTTCTAAGTTTTGAAAAAGGAATAGATAGATGTGAAGGCATGGTTAGAAGATAGAAGTGGATCTGAAGTGTATGGTTTGTAGTGGTAGGTAGAGGCTCTGCAGCTGAGTGCGTAGAGGCCTAGTAGAGTCCGCAGCTGAGTGCGCAGACCCTTGCAGCTGAGTGCGCAAAGGCCTAGTAATATGCAACTTAGTGTGTGGACCCTTGTAGCTGAGTGCGCAGGGCAGAGTCGGGTCTGTAACTAAACTTGAGTATTAATAAAGATAAGATTGATTCAGAATATTTTGCGTCTGTTTGTAGATCTATATTTCTATGTTCTAGTTATCTTTATGCATTTATATTGTTTTCGAGCATGCACGCTTATCTGAAAGTTGAATAAGTAATAAGAATATTGGGCCTACACAAACTAACTTAAGCACTAATATAATAGCACAGTAAGAATTGGATCGGAATAATACTGTATTCACAAAGGTGCGCATGGGTTGCAAAGAATAGAAATTTACGCGGAGCAATGCAACATGCAGATTAGGATTGCGAACCTCCAGAACCTTCATCAAGACATCCCTATGGTGCGTAAAATTGGTTCCAACAGCCTCCCATACTACTTTAAGTGAGACCTCAGTCCGCGATCCGCTGACTGTCGCTGAAAGGGCTAGTAGTACCGGGATTTGCTTGGCTAAACTCACTGCTAAATGTGGGCCAAGCCCCATGTAGCCAACAAATGGTTCCATTGCCGGGACCAGGATCTGCCTAAGGGATGTCTGATGTTGTGCCACTGGAACCCAACAAAGAAGGAAATTGAAGAGTGGTTGGACAAGAAGATTCACGAGTTTGCGACACAGGAAAATAGAACTACACAGGTATCTGAGAAAAAGTGGCTAGATCATTACGTGTATACTGAAATCCACAAGATTTTCTTTGCATCCTTTTCCTCTGAAATGTATGAGTGGATCATGAGATTAGTCAATAGCCAGGGAAGGTGTAAGCTTGACTGACCGATAGTGTGGACTTTGGAATTAGTGCGCAGATTAGAGGCATCAGAAGACAAGATCACGTGAGTTGTGGACCATTGGCTCGACTAGATAATAGGGGGGTTTATCACTGAGTTTGCGATAGACACGACCATGAGCTATGGCGAAGAAAAATGACATTTTATCAAGGGACGACGAGGTAAGTATATTAAATCTTTGAATACTTGGAATAAGATGTTGTTGTGTGAAAAGTGGGTTAGGTGAATACATTAATGTTTGGAACGACGTGGATCAGAAAGATCTACAAAGGTAGCAGGGAATTAGGAAACAGTCCCTTAATTTCACCTTCACCAGAAAGCGAGGAAGAGCTCACTTTGGTCTCTCTAAGAAGTGTGGTCAGCTTGATAAGGCAGCGCATTCCGCAGTTACCACCTCCACCCATGCCACCACTCACTTCACCTCCCTCACCTCCATCTCCACCCACTCCACTTCCACCGCCCCTGCAGTTCAACATGGTGAGCATGATCAAGCTACCCATATTCATAGGAGTAGGGAATGAGGATTCAAACCATTTTTGGTTCATGGTAAGAGCAGTGTGGGAAGCACAAGGGGTCCCGGATGACAACATTAAGAAGGGTACATTGGTGAGTGCGCTGCAGGATTGTGCGTTGACATGGTATATCAGGCACTGTAATGACCACCCAAATGTAGGGATAGCAGAGATCTACAATGCGTTGAACAGAGAATTTAGCCAGCCGAAATCAGAGACACTGTCAATCATCGGGTTTAAAGAGATCGCGATGCTTCCAGGAAAGACCCCCTAGGATCTGGATTAGCGGCTGAAGAGTATGATCCGTGAGGCTAATATGACACTATTGAATGCGCAGCACCGTGCATGGTTTGTGGCATCTTTGACATCGTAGCTGAGGATGGCGCTGTCACAATAGAAGCTTTCAACCCATGCCGAAGTGTTGGAAATGGCAATGAGGTTGCATGAGACCCTGATACAAGATCTTGGGTTGGGAGTTCAACAAATCCACACACAACTACAGAACCTTTGCCCTGAAATGCAGAGCTTGAAGCAAGATAGGGCACCGCGGCTAGAGGCGTGCGAGGAAGTATGGTGCATAAAATGCAAAGACCAGGGCCATGACAAGGATCACTGACCAGTATTCGAAAACTACTTAGTAGGAGGGGGACCAATGCCATTGAGACCAGAGGCACAAGCACGGTCGGGTGCGACACCCGCGCTATGGTGCACGATCTGTCAGATAGGAGGAAAACACATTACAGATAATTGTCATTTGTTACAGAAGTATACACCGACTCCTCAGCAGTTGTTTTGTAATTTCTGCAAGTCGGTAGGCCACAACGAGCGCACTTGTCATAGTTACAAGTTAATTATGGATCGGACCCCAGCCTATAGGGTGCAGACTGAAATGCGAGGCCTCAACCCAGCTGCAGGGATGGCGCGCACTGGATTCTAGGGGCAAGGTCGAGGACGAGGAGGAATGGGACCAAATAGGGGCCGCAGACAATTATTTTGTTACAATTGTGGAGGACTAGGGCACTACGCCCGCAATTGTACCAACCCGACGAGAATATCATGTTCATACTGTGCCCAGTTTGATCATGAAATGGGAGATTGTCCTATGTTGATCGCATAGATGTGTGAGAAAGGGGTACTCTAGCCTCCTCCGACTCAAAATATCCAAATGATGAGGTCTGAATGATGCGAAGAAGACCCAAATGTGAACATGGTGCTCATAAGCGGTGCGACCACAGGGGAGGATAAGGGGAAGTAGCCCGAGGAAGATACATGGGTTTGCAATGCTCCTACAAAGGAACCTAAGTTTGACTTAGAATGCACAAAGGAGAAGTTGATGGAAGCTAAGAAGAGCTTCGTGGATGCCTCCACTTTAGGTAGTAAGGATCAATAAGAGCCAGGGATGGATCCTTCTATGCTTACTACCTTTCTAGAGACATGCATGAAACTATTATGCGACAAAAAGACAGTGAACAGACTACAGGAGCTAATCACTCGACGCACGGGGTCGGGAGAACCGCTCGTAGTCAAGAAATTAGGAAAGCATGCCTTGCGTACTGGAAGGGAAATGAGATTGATGGTGCAGATTGGTGAGTACGAAATGGATCAGGTCATCTTAGATCTGGGATCGGACGTGAATGTGTTACCAAAGCAAACATGGGAACGCATGGGCAGGCCCGCGTTGCAGTGGTCCCCTATTCAATTATGAATGGCAAACCAACAGAAGATTTTTCCCATGGGGAGGTTGCAAGGGGTAACAGTTGATATCGAAGGCGCGAGCACACAAACAAACTTTGAAGTAATAGAGATTTTCAATGATAGAAATCCCTATCCTGCATTGCTAGGAATAGACTGGGCCACTGATATGAATGGAGTCATCAACCTGAAGAAGCGGAAGATGATATTCGAGAAAAGGTCCCTACACATAGTCGTTCCACTAGACCCAGCTGAAGGAGTGCGCTACACCTAACCAGTGCGTGATGATGACCTAGATTGTATTTACTAGATAATGGCACGAGACCAGGATCGGGTGAACCCGACTACAAATGGGAGAATCTTGTGGGAGCGTGAAAGCTCCTACACTTCAGATTCAGACAAGGAAGTAGAATGATGGAAGAATCGGTTGCACGAAGTGACAACGCTGAAATGCAACATGATGATTAGATCACTGCGCTGCATGACAACAGAGGCAAGGGAACTACCATCATATGATGGAGTGATAGCAGTGGATGAATTCTTGGACAAATTTGAAAGTGCAGTACCAGAACAACAACGGTTCGATGCATTGAGATGGGCACTACGCGAACCACCTGCACGATGGTGGAGTACATGTCAAGGCAAGTTTGAGGATTGTGCAGATGCAGAAGGTTGATGTGCCTACAGTTTAGAAGACCCCAGCTTTGACCAAGAGTCAGGCAGCCAGGATGGAACATCTTGCACGCCCACCTGCATTGATGGGTACCGACGTGTGTTGTGCAGTCCACACAAACACACCCCAAACAAAGAATCAGAAATCGGAATAGGACACAGCAACAGGAAAAGCGATGTGTCCCACAGAGGTTCCATATAGAAGAATTCAAGAAGGTATGCAGAATCCTGAATAGGTTTACCAGGCGGGACGAACTGATTGGGACCTGCGCGTACCAGTGGTCCGATGGGCCTATAGGGCCATGCACAAGAACCTGAGTGCAGAAATGATTCTGAATATGATGAGCAGAGTTGGGGCCATAGTTTTGGAAAATAATCTGCACGCAATAACCCCCATAATTGGGACATCACGCGAGGACTAGAATGAAGGGATTATGCAACCACGCAAGGATGAACATACGCATATTCAAGAAGCCATTTGGCGAGGGAACCTTGAACTTCGTGAACTCGAAGAAGATCAAGTATGGCTGAGAAAGAAAAGCATGATATTGGATGAAGATATCAACAAACGTGAAACTGAAGTCGCGCAAGCATGCTGTGCCGAGAAACTACACATGATGGGGCAAGGTATAGCCAGCCATACTACTGCATTAGAAGAATTTGTGGCCCTACTACAATGGCTGCGATTGCACCTTACTAGAAAAAGTAAACAGGGGAGCGCACCATACAAGGAAGAAGGCGAGGTGCTGACTCGCACGAGGGTAACTAAGGAGGGCCCGCAGACCAGGTTGGAAGGTGACTTGAAGCCTCACACTGGTGGTGCGACCACCTGAATATCCATGGAGAGCACAGTCTCAGTGCTCCTAGTAGTTGAAAGAGAGCGTAGGACCATAAACGAGTATGTATGGGAGCTGTGCGATATGGAGATTGCGTGCAGGATCGATATGTCATAGGGGTCGCAGACGTGCATAGGGGCTACACTGCTGCGCAGGTAGGCTGGAAGGTGACCGTTGGTGTCACTGTTCATGACAAGAGATCCAATTCAAGGAAGAAAGGACTAGGCGGCGGGCAATTAAGACACGAATTAAGAGCTTGATTTGGGATGATCTGCTGCCAAGAAGGCATTAATGACTCAGAAGTGGGGGGAGGGTTAAATTCAAATTCAAAAGATGCTATAAAACCCCCAGGGCTAGCCACAAGGCTACATTTGGTTATTTGAGAATTGAGCAAGTACAGAGCATTGAGTTCCGTGTACTGTTACCATCCTCAAGTGTAGACACAATGACGGCTACTAGAATGTGATTCACGAAGTTACCGCGGAGCCCCGTATGGCCCATGAGGAGCTTGGAGAGGTGGCAGCTTTGCCAGAAGTTCCAAACTCACCACACACGCTGCGGCCACAGAAAGATAAGTAACCGATGGGGCCAGTCCGGGTATCCCCAAGAAACACATGATTTGGAAAATTGTCAATGGCAGAGAAGGGAAAAGTTGTCACCATTGAAACAAAGGAGGAGAAGGAAGACTTGTAAGCCTTGATCACCCAAATTGAGGCGCAAGACGATGAGTCAGAGGATGTCTCCCAAATGCCTTCCGCGATAAAGTTACCTCCTTACATCCCCCCGTGGAAGGGGAAAGCCAAGGTACCAAAGGACCTAGAGGCCACGAAGATTGCACTCTAGACCCCGCTCCTCCCCAATGATATAAGGTTTGAAGGTCTGTCGTTGGGAAGAGTACCTACTATGAAGTTCGAAGATTGGGACCTCGCGGACAGCGAGAAGTTCCCACAATTGGCCGCGGAGAATTTAATGAAGCAAAAGTGGTTGCGCGGTGTGGAGAGGGCTAGGTTACTCCATTTGTGATGGATACCCCACTACCACCGTGCGCCTATCACCATTTTTGTCATCAGGCAACTGTTGTGCCTGGTGCATGATGGGTATCTCTAGTTGGAGGAACCAATTCCCATCACGGCCGATCTAATTCACCAAATTTATTGACTACTAGTCAAAGGAAACGACCTCGCGACCATCGTAGGAAAAAGAAGCATCTTGGCCCTCGCAGAAGCCATGAAGGCCAAGTATAAATAGAAAAGAGAAAGCGGGGGTACGCAATAGAAAGAATTAAAGACCAAGGGGTGCGCATATACACCCAGATGCTAGCTGGCAAGCTAATGAGGAATTGTCACGCCGACAAAGTACTAGCATCTGTGATTGCATTGGCAGAGCAATGCACAGAAGGGGTCTAGTTCAACTGGGCGCAGTTCCTCTGCGACGAGTTCTTGACAAACTGTAGGGAGGCCTAGGAGCAGGGTAAGGGCTTCCACTATGCGTGGTTGCTCTTATCCATCCTGTTGGTTGCCAGGGAGCTGCCGGAGGATAGCTAGTTTCCCACTACTAAGGGTGACCTGCCCAAAGCCGCGAGGTACACCTTGCTCTGGGCTACAAAAGACGTGAATACGATTTGTGAGATAAAGGTGTTCTGGGTGTTCATGGAGGCGAGCATCCGAACATGGATAAACCGCAGGCTGCGCTTGTCCCCTACAGTTCATAACAGCTTGCAAAGCGCAGCAGAATTCAAGGCAGCTATGCATAACCTGTATATCCGGGCACACAAGGATCCAACACGAAAATGGGTGAAGCTTATGTTCATCGCAACGGATGATGCAATCTTCGTAGTAATGGAGTCATGGCCTCGAGAGTGGCACACCCTGGACTTGGCAGAAATGGAGAAGGTCGTAGTGCAGCAATGAAAGAAGGACACCAAGCTGTGCATCGTGAAGTTGGCTAAGAGGAGGCGCTAGGAACAAGAAGCAGCCACATGGCAGAAGGCGGCTGATGCAGCAGTAGCAGCGCAGACAATAGAGACCACAACTACACCAACCAGAGAGCTTGAGGAGGGCCAAGAGATGTCCACGGGACAGCAAACCAGGGAAGGGGATGGGACAGAGGAACGCGTGAACCCCGGTTCCGCATCAACCCAAATAAAGCGGTCGCGCGGCCCTGAGAAAATAGCTCCCCGAAAGAAAGGAAAAGCCACGAAGACATCCGTCGACCCGATCACACTCACAAAAGGTGATCTATTGGATATCAGCAAAAAAATTCGTGAAGTCACGAAGTTCGCACTCCAGGGGTTGTGGATGGAGCAAAACATCGTGTTGGGGGCACTAAACGAGCAGCTACACAGTTTACAAGTACAACACCCCCAAATAGGCACAATGGCCTAGTATGTCACAGCAAGAACCGCTTATGTCGAGCAAACATTGTGCACCTGTATGGGTAACACCTTCGTATTACCCGAAGGCACGCTAGTAGTAGCAAGCGAGGATGATCGGACTATGATGAGCAGCATGAAAGCCATCATCTTGAACTTGGCCACCCTGCCACGCGAAATTTTGTACCAACTGCAGGATGGGGTCATCGCAGAGCTCCGTACATGGGAAGGCCGAGCGATCCAAGTCCTACATGAACAGAAGATCAACATGGACCAGCTCAACATTCAGTGAGATGAGTTGGTTGCACAAGCTTGTGGGCTAGAATAGGCTATATAGGATGCCTGCAAGAATGTTCCAGAGTTGGCCATGCCGACAGAGCTACTAGTAGCAAAGGGGGTCCATAGATTGGTGGCTGGAGTCTACGAGGCCTGAGGGGACATGTCAAAGGTCCAGTTGGAGCTGAACTTGCAAATTATTGAGCTGCGATTGATGGCACAACCTTCCACAACCCCAGAAGTCAAAGAGGCTATCCAGATGGGGTTGGAACAAATTGGCTAGGCGACACAGCGATGCACCAAGATGTTGGAGCAAGAACTAACCATACTTATGTACCTACAAGAAGACCCGAACCTACAACACCTAAAAACAGAGGCACGCGAGTTACAACAGGAGTACAACAGTGTCTGAGGCACCGTGCAGACGGTTGCCCTTACTCAACGACTCGCCAGACTACAACAAGCAAGGGCACTGAAGGACCAATCAGACACCGCACACCAAAAAGAAGCCCTGCTTAAAGAACACATCCACCATGGATGGATAAAGCATTCACAATTACAGCTACCATTGAAGGGAAGCTGGCGCAGATGCAAGAACTGTATGCGGTTGGACAAGAATGTGACCCTACTCATGAAAGTTCAGAGATATGTGTGCAACAAGTATAATAGGCAGCGGAACAGTGCGCTACAGACACCCAAGCTGCGCGACACCTGCTACATGGACTTTGCACCAAGATGGCCGCACCAGCAAAGTGACTCGGGACGAGTCACGATGATTGTGTTGGGGGCCTGTTGGGTAGTGGATCCCCCCATAGTATGTTTTGGGGGCTTAAAGCCCGAGTTTCGATCAATGTAATGTAAATAATCCGCGAAGTACAGGTGCGAAGCGTGAGATTCTAGGGTTATCGACCTAAAATAATGTAAAATAATGTAAAGTTGAGTCAGCCTACCCATGGTTCGCGGACCATGGGATTGTATAAATAGAGCGAGGCTATAAGTGAAAAGAGAGTTCTAAGTTTTGAAAAATGAATAGATAGATGCAAAGGCATGGTTAGAAGATAGAAGTGGATCTGAAGTGTATTGGGTCATAGTGGTAGGTAGAGGCTGTGCAGCTGAGTGCGCAGAGGCCTAGTACAGTTCGCAGCTGAGTGCGTGGAACCTTGCAGCTGAGTGTGTAGGGTGGAGTCGAGGCTGTAACTAAACTTGAGTATTAATAAAGATAAGATTGATTCAGAATATTGTGCATCTATTTGTAGATATGTATTTCTATGTTCTGGTTATCTTTATGCATTTATATTATTTTCGAGCATGCACACTTATCTGAAAGTTGAATAAGTAATAACAATATTGGGCCTGCACAAACTAAGTTAAGCACTAATATAATAGCACAGTAAGGATCAGATCAGAATAATATTGTACTCACAAAGGTGCGCACAGGTTGCAAAGAATAGAAAGTTGCGCGGAGCAGCGTATCGTGCATATTAGGGTCGTGAACCTCCAGAACCTTCATCAAGACATCCCTAGGGTGCGAGAACTTGGTTCCAGCACCCTCCCATACTACTTCGGGTGAGACTTTAGTCCGCGATCCACGGACTGTTGCTGAAAGGGCCAGTAGTACCAGGATTTGCTTGGATAAACTCACTATTTAACTTGGGTCGGGCCCCACGTAGCCAACAATGATGATTTTCTTCCCAAGGTATTTTGTAGATCCAGTCAAGAGAACTATGGTTATGTTCTAATCCAGGATTAATGGATTGGGGTTTATGGATGCTTTGGCATGTATATATATGTATTGTAACATTGAAAGGAATATAATGAAAAATAAATCTAGTAGTCCCAGTTTTGGGATTGAGGGGAAAATCTTTGTGTATATATGTTTTATGTTTTATGTTTTATGCTCTCTCCATTCTTTATTTTCTATTTTTTAGAATTCATATGCAGGTAGTTTTTCTACGAGGTTAAAACCTATATTTGGTATCAGATTTTTTTTTGCTTCAAGGGGACTCCTTTATTGCTGAGGGTTTTTCTCGAGCCTGTGGTAGACCGTGTTCAATGGGAAATCTGCAGGATCGATTCTTGTGGTAAAAGAAGATGACAAGCAATGGAAAGATAGAGATCGAGAAATTTAGTGGTCAGAGTTTTGAGTTGTGGAAACTCAAGATGGAGGGTCTGCTGGTGGATAAGTATGAGTGGATCGTGGTAGATTCGGGTACTAAACCAACGACAATGTCAACTAAATACTGGGCAAAGTTGGATCATAAGGCAAAGTTCACAATACAATTGTGTATCTTAGATTAAGTATTGTTGAATATATCATGGGAAGCTTTGGCGAAGGCTTTGTGGAAAAAGTTAGGGACTTTGTACCAATCTAAGTCTCTGGTGAATAATATGTTCCTAAGGAAAAAGTTGTATAACCCGAGGATGAAGGATTGAGACTTGGCGATAAAGCATCTGAACGCCTTTAATATTGTGGTAAGCCAGTTTTTATATTTTGATATAAAAATTTTGGATGAATATAAGTGCATCACTTTGTCGTGTTCATTACCAGATTCATGGATAGTCTGGTTGTTGCAATAGGTAGAAATGTCATTGCCTTGCATTTTGATGAAATAGACTCATCCTTGTTGTCGAAGGAGATGAGACAGAAAAATACAAAGGGCTAGAATGGTGATGCCTTGCCTGTATGAGGACGGTCCTAGAATAGAAACAAACTAAATCCTCAAGTGGGATATCTAAATCTAGAGGGAGATCTAAATCTCTAGGAAAACCTGTAAAGGTGTGCTGGAAATGCTGAAAGGAAAGGCACTTCAAAAAGGACTGTAGATCTAAAACTCTCAAGAAATTAAAGGGATATGATGATGCTCCTTCTATAGAGGCAAAAACCACCTCAGATGAAGGTGGGGATGTGTACTTGGCTTCTTCTTTCAAGTACACATGTAGATCATGAGGTATGTTTGATTGAATTAGGTGCATTATATCACTTCACTCCCCACAGGGAGTGGTTCTATGAGTATGATAAATATGATGGTGGTGATGTCTTCTTAGGGGATGGTAGGAAGGCTAGAATCATCGGTCATAGAAAAGTAAAGTTGAATTTGCAAGGCAGAAGTATTATAAAACTTTTGGGTGTTCTGCATATTCCTGCATTGGCTAGAAAGTTGATTTCTATAAGCAAGCAAGATGATGTAGGTGTAAAAACAATGTTTGAGAAAGCTACCTGCAAGATGGTTCAGGAAGCACTAGTATTGATGTGAGGAGTTCAGATTGGAAGTATGTACAAGCTTCAAGGTAGCACTATTATTCATGGGTGCAATAGTTCTGTGGTTCTTGAAAGTGGAGCAGAAAATCTAGTGGTATCTGGAGAAAATACCATGTTATGGCATCAAAGGCTAGGAAATATTGCAGAGAAGGGCCTTCCAATAATTCATGGTAATGGTATGATAAAATATATGTCTAATTGCTCTATAGATTTTGATTTCTGTGAAAATTGTGTATATGGGAAGCATAATCGAGTGAGTTTCTTCTCTGTTATTGAGAGGGTGAAACAAATATTAGAGCTTGTGCAAAATGATGTGTTTGGAACTGTTTCATTTCCATCACCTGGAAATTATGTGTATTATGTATCATTTATAGATGAATTCTCAAGGAATACATGGATATATTTCCTCAGGAAGAAATCTGAAGTCTTTGACAGATTTAAAGAATTTAAGGCTCTGGTGGAAAAACAGACAAATAAGATGATAAAGGTGTTGAGGACAGATAACAATGGAGAGTTATGCAAGAAGGAATTTCAAGAGTTCTGTAAGAAGTATGGTATAGCACGACAAAACACTACTCCATACACACTAAAATGAAGTTGCAAAAAGAATGAACAGTACATTAATGGAAAATTCAAGAAGCATGCTCAGTGGCACCGTGTTAGGACAAGAATTCTAGGCAGAGGCAGTGGAGAGTGCATGTTACCTAGTCAACGTATAACCTTCATCAGTGTTGGAGGATAAAACTCGACAAGAGGTATGGACTGGTAAGAAACCCTCTCTTTCACATTTGAGGGTACATATGTACATGTTCCGAAGGAGAAAAGAACCAAGTTGGATAGTAAATCTGAAAGGTGAATCTTTATTAGGTATAAGGATGGTTTAAAAGGTTATAATCTTTGGAACCTAGAAACAAGGAAGGTTGTGTACAGCCACGATGTTGTGTTTAGAGATGTGAAAGATGTTATTAAACATGAAGTCCTACCAAAGGAACCTTAGAAGATATAGTTTCAGCTAAAGGAAGAGGAATCAGACTATATAGTAGAAGAAGAATCAGAAAATGAAGAGCCACAAACTCCAGCCATGAGAAGATCAGTTCAAGAAAGATGGCATCTAGAAAGGTATAGTCTAGCTGCTTTCTGTTCAAATTTTTCTTTATCTATTACTGATGATGATCCCAAAACTATCAGGCTTCGAATCTGGTGGAGTTGTCGACTTGAAGAAAACCCATTAGTAGCAAATGGGTCTTTAAGAAGAAGATGATTACAAAAGATAAGGTGGAAAAATACAAAGCTTGGTTGGTAGCAAAAGGTTATTCCAAGGTTCCAGGAATTGATTTTGGTGATACATTTTCTCCTATTGCCAAGGTAGCTTCTATTAGATTACTTTTATCTTTTCTATTGCTTTTGATTTTGAGGTAGATCAAATGGATGTGAAGACAACATTTCTTCATGAGTATTTGGAAGAAGAGATCTACATGAACCAACATGAAGGCTTTGTGGTGAAGGGTAAGAAAGGACTAGTAGTTAGGTTAAAATAGTCTCTGTATGTGTTAAAATAGTCACCAAGGATGTGGCAGCAGAAATTTGATACATATATATGGGGACTTGGCTTCACCAGAAGCAAAGCAAATCACTGTGTGCATTTTAAATTAATTGGTGACCGTGTTATTTATTTGGTCTTGTATGTGGATGATATGTTGTTGATTGGAAATAACAAAGAAATTATCCAAGAATTGAAGACCCAATTGTCGTCCAAATTCGACATGAAAGATATTGGTGTTGCAAACTATATTTTGGGCATGGAAATTAAATGAGATAGGGAAAAGAGGAAGCTCTGGTTAAACCAGAGGAAGTATGTTGATACAAATTCTAGAGGTTTAGTATCTAGGATAGTAAATCGATGAAGGTTCCTATTCTCGTCGGTGTAAAGTTATCTGCTGAATAGTGTCCCAAGACACAAGAAGAGGAAGAGGACATGTCCCGTGTTCCATACGCAAGTGTAGTTGGTAGTCTGATGTATGCAATGGTATGTACTAGACTAGACATTGCACATGCAGTGGGAGTATTGAGTATGTTTATGTCAAAACCAGGGAAGGATCATTGGACAACAGTGAAGCGGGTTTTCGTGGCACTAGTGATTATGGTTTATGCTACGAAGGAAGACCACGATTTGATAGAGTTTTGGACATCCATGGATTTTTTGATGCAAACTGGGCTGGAGCTCTGGATCAAATAATATCTACAAGTGGGTATGTATTTAACCTGTTTGGAGGTGCAGTCAGTTGGATGACCAAGAGACAATCTATAGTGGCACTTTCAACTATAGAGGCAGAATACATGGCAACCACTCATGCAAGAAAGGAACGAATTTGGTTGCATATATTGTGTTCAAGTATGGGGTTGGTACAATGAGTTATAATGATAGACTATGATAGCAAAACTGAAATTTTCTTGGCAAACAACCCTACTTATCATTCAAAGACAAAGAAAATTGATTTTCAGTATCACTTTGTGAGGGATATGGTTAAGGAAAGAAAGGTGTTGCTGGTAAAGGTGGACACTTTGAAGAATGCTTCAGATGCATTGAAAAAGTTTGTGAGCATTGAGAAGTTTTCTTGGTGTAGATAAAAAATGGGCATTGTAGGGTTAGACCAATGACTAAGCTCTCATGTGGCCCCATGTGGAAATAAAACAACAAGTGGGAGAATGTTGGTTGTGTGTTATATTATTTCCAAAAATAGCCCCATGTGTGGGGGAACGACAATGCCACCTGTTTGTTTCATTGGGCGTAACAGGGGGGGTGGAAAACTCCCCTATCAGGGGGTTTGAGGGGGAGTTAGCCCCCCTCTATGAGGTCCAGGGAAGCACCCCAAGGAAAATTGCTTTGGACCCTATATTAGGTGGGTGTACCTACCTATGGTTTTGTGTGTGGTTTTTGCACATGGTTTTGGGTATGATGGTTTTCTTCCATGGTATTTTGTAGATCCAGTCAAGGGAACTACTGTTATGTTCTATTCCAATGTTTATGGATGCTTCGACATGTATATATATATGCATTGTAACGCTGAAAGGAATATAATGCAAAATCAATCTAGTAGTCCCAGTTTTTGGATCCAAGAGAAAATATCTGTGTATATTTGTTTTATGTTTTATGCTCTCGCCATTGTTTATTTTCTATTTTTTAGAATTTGAATGCAGGTAATTTTTGTACGGGGTTAAAACCTACAGGTTGCTTAGTTGGGAAATTTTTCTGAAAATGGCTAAGTGTGAGATCGGTGAGGTCGGTGACGAACTTTGAATCTGATCACACACTTTGAATATTTTGATGACATGAAACATAGTTCATCCAAACACATGAGCAAAGAATTTCCATCTTTGTGATAGCTTTATGACAAGTTACGACAAGTGCGACACTTAAGATAAACTTTGGGATGACCATGAAGACACTTCTGCGACAATGCTTAGAACTTTGTGAATGAGTGCAATAGATGTTTACATAGTTAGGAAAATTCATATACATATAGACAGACCCTTAAAACCATCATAATAAGCCTGTAAACATTGTGCGACAACCAAACATGCCAAAAGATGATAGTTTACCCAGAATGCAAAAGGGAAGAAAATACTTCAAGACAGCTCATGACATAAGCTTTGATGTTTGCAAAAACAATGTACAAGACCAAGGAATGCTCCCAAATTGAGTGTAAGCCAAAATTTTAGAGGGTGTTGTAGCAGCTACAACACTTAGTGACACTGGTTGAATTCCAACTTCTCTATCTCGGTTAACTTATTCTATGTACGGCTTTGGTTCTTCAGGGAGTATTGATTCATCATTCAGATTACTTTGATATTCCCACTTACCCCACAAATAAACATTTTCCCCATTATGCCTTCTCAGTTGAACACAACATAAGATTCAACGATATCACAATGTTTCAATTTGGGAAGGGTAGTGCATCTCGTGAGCTTAATATTTCCATAATATAATTTTTCATCTCTGATGTTGCTCTGCTACCAGCAAGCCTGGACAGTACCCTGATGGAGTCACCCAGGAACACAAACATTTCTCCGCTACTAGTGAGCCTAGACAGGACCTTGATGGAGTTGTTTGCTTCACCTTTACTTATTTATTTTAAAGAGGACTGTGAATAAGAACTTATTTATTTTGGGAAAAAAGAGGGATCTCGACTTATTAAGAGCAGGAGGGGTTATTCCTTTAGAGAATCATATAGAGACATCTGATTTAGGTTTTCTTGTTTAGATTTTTCCCCTTCTTTGCTTCTACTAGTTGGATAAGTATGAAGATACTGAAACATAAACACTAAGTGTAGGCATGAGGTTTTCGAAAGACATGGGTTCATGGTTGGACCAAAACTCTCCTTACGGACGGATTTTATTTTCCTTCAGAACTTCATCAGACAAAATATAACCAACACAAGGAAGATGGATAGAAGCTTAGCCAAATGTTGAAGTGTCACAAGTCTCTTTAGAGTTTGGCCACACACATACTTAGAAGCCACAACATGTACATGCACAACACTTATTCACATGACGAAAACAAAACGAAACTCAAGAAAACAAGAAAGAAAAGACTATGTACATAGGGTAGGGAACAACCCCAAATATTCATTGGAAGTAATAATTTAAGTCTTGGACATTGACAAGGAGAGATTCAATCTTACATTCAAGTGATTGAAGACAATAAGTGTGCTAGCCAAGACTTTCGTGCACTCTGAATGGACGAATCCATGGGGACTGAAATTTAGTGTGCTTTCCTTTGTTCTCATGGGCTTTATCCCACTTCAAGAATAAGTCATCCACACTGAAGTTATTCTTCCATGTAAATTTCTTATCCAACCACCTCTTGATATGACTTTGTTGAAGTGAAATTTTTTCTTTTTCTTTCAACCTTTCTTCCTGTAGCTTGCGAAGGGTGTCCATCCTATGCTGCACTAACATACACGACTTGCCTTTGGAATATTGTGAGAGATGGAGGGTAGGCAAATAGATGTTGGGCAAGAGGATGTATTATTTTCATATGCCAGGAAGTAATGGGAGGTGTTTAGTGAAGTCTTTGGTGTGACTCGGTCAACCCATAAGGAAATTACCAAAGTGAAGTGTCATTTTTCTACTCAGAGAAATGGTCGTTTTGATAATGCGGTTTAGGTTATTTTTCATGGGTTCAGGAAGACCATTCCCTTGCGGATAATAATTGGCTGAATGTTTCAATATAATACCATTTTCCAATGTAAAATTGTAGAGTATTAATGACGAGAAGTATGTTGCATTGAGGAAAATAAGTGAAGTAGGACTACCAAACCTGGAAATCATGTTTTGCTGCAGAAAGATAATGACTTTTGGATCACTCACCTATTTGGGCAAAACTACTTCTGTGCAGTAAGGATGTAGCAGTGCTGCTTTGATGAATGCGAAAATATTTCTCCAATAATATCCAAGCCCCACTATTGAAATGTTCTTCCACTGCAATGGGTTGCAATGGGGCAGCTAACTTCTTATTTCTGCTAGCACACCTATGAAAGACTGGACACTCGTGGGAATAAGAATGAGCACCTCTTAATAATGTAGGCCAATAAAATTCAACTAGCATCACCTTATGCGCTATTATGTTGCCCACAAAGTAACCCCCGGCTAGTCCATCATGGACATCACACAATACCTTTTCTGAATCATGTGCTTTCAAACACCTGAGCAGTACTTCGTAGTGGTGCTTCTTGAAAAGCACCCCATGCACCAATTGATAGAATAATTCATTAATTCTTAGTTCCCTCTTATGACATGGGGAAAGGTAGGAGGGAACGGTGTCGTTCTGAATGTATCGGCACACATTAGCGTACCAAGAGTTTATTCTCATAGTGGGGAAGGATCACTCAACATTGTACATCTCAATTTCTTTCTCCCATCTTGAAAGGCCTTCTTCTTCTTTTGCGTACATTACTTCTATCACTAGTTGACAAATACCATGGCCCTTGATTGTGTGAACTGGATTGATATCTAGATCATATTCTTGCAACCCAATCATCCAGTTTTCTCTCCTTTCACCCAACTCTTGTTGAACGAGAAATGATTTGAATGTCAGGTGCAGAACAAAGGTAATGCAATGATTCTTAAATAGATAGGGTTGAAAGTGCTTTACTGCCATGTATACCACATAATCTTGTTTATCGATGATGGGCTAGTTAATTTCTGGTCTTTGTAGATTGATGCTCATGAAAGAGATAGGTCGCTCATTTTTCAAATCATCCTATGGTGAGAGAAGTGTCAGAAGCAAAGGTGTAGAGAAAAAAATATTTGTTGAAGTTTGGGCTATAAAATGTAGGTGCTTCTATGATAGCCTATTTAATATGGGAAAACACACCCTTTCCCCTTTTATCCAATTTGTAAATTTCATCCTTCCTCACCATTTCCTATATTAGATTAACAATTTGGGCGTAATCGGATATCAACTTGCGGAGGAAAATGATTTTCCCCAAGAAGGAATACATAGCCTTTTTGTTCACTGGGAAGGGAATCTGTGTGATTTCTTTGACCATGTCTGGGTCTATCTTAATCCCACTCTTGGAAATAATGTGGCTCAGGAGATTACCCTCAAAAATTGTGAAGATACTTTTCTTGGGATTTAAGGATATCACATACTTGTGACATCAATCAAAAGTTTTCTTTAAGTGGCGTATGTGGTCTAACCTATATTTAGAAAATACTATTACATCGTCAAGATAAACCACTATGCTCCATCCCATTAGTCCGCTGAAAGTGATTTCCATTGCACGTTGAAGAGTTGCATAAGCATTGATTAACCCAAACAAAATTCGCCTGAATATGAACGCGCCCCAATTTGTGTGACATGTGTTCTTAAGTCTGTCAAGATCCAAAACTAGAACCTAGTGGTATCCTAAATAAATTTCTAGCAAAGAAAAAAATTTTGAACTTGATACTATTTGTAGTGTTTATTCCATGGATGACACGGGGTAGTTTTCCTTCTCCGAGGCACAATTGATATTTCAGAAATCGACACATAAGTGGATTTCCCCAGTTTTCTTTTTCGCTGGGACCAAATTTGACACGCAAGTTGAGTGCTCCACTGTTACAGGTCTATTTGGGCACATCACTCCCGATATTCAGATCAGTACTATTAGGGCTCATCAAACCCTAATTCAGTTGTTACATGCCCTAAAGAAGTCAACTCATTGAATGCTTCTTTCTATGAAAGTTTCCTGGCCTGAAGCCTTCCTGAAATTCCTCCTTTGGACACCAGCACAGCCCAAGCCTTGAGACAGTGTGTTGCAAAGTAGGCAGGCCCATTGTGGCCTACACTGTAGTGCACTTAGGACCTCTTTAGCCTGCGTTGGGCGAGGAGTGAAATTTGCATAGGGTTCTAGGAATATTCCTTCTTTCTAGATTATTCTAGAAGGTTCCCATCTCTTATCTCTTCCTATGAGCTCGAAATTGGATACACTAAGGATCCATTAACCTCCTACCCTCTCATCCCTTGCTCCATGGAAACTAGCTCCAAGTTTGGAAGGCCATTCAATACCCTCATTTATGACAAAACCACCTCCATTTCCTATAAATTAAACACTCATCATAGTGATCAAGGGGCTAGAATCTGAAGTTTGTAAGGAAATTCTGTTGGTTTGAGAATTGAGTTCATGTTAAGCAATGTTATGCTATTGGAGTAATGTTCTTTTGATGTGGCAAGGGTTGGACTGAAGTTGGAGGAGTGGCATAGGATCGAACTGTATTGGGTTATACTCTTCCTTCTACATTAATAAAGAGTTTATTCCTTTTCTCATATGATTGTTCATATCTGTGATGATTATGTGTTTCAATGTCTTCGATTCCATTGTTTTATAGTATATAGATCATGTATGCTTTGATCATTTCTTGTTTTTGTTTCTCTTGATACAGGTATCAATTGAGTGAGTTTAGTTCTAGTGGGAGTGACAGGAGTGATTCAAAAGAGATCTAGGAAGTGAAAGACTATGAACAAGTTCCTCCATCTCATCTATCTTCTATAAGAAAAGATTAAACTACTTTCTTTATGTTGTTCTAGGTGTAGTCACCCACCTAGGGAAAATGTGTTTATCCGTAGATGAAAATTCCATATAACATGCACTCTGCATATGATATAGGCATGCAACAATTTCCTTAACTCTTTCTAAATAAGAGGCTCAAGTGTTGGTTGTACTTTTCTCATTTTTTTTTTGTAAATGGATTGACCCCTTCTTTTATTAGTATCACATGTTGGATGATTTTCATGTCATCTATTTTAAGCTCATCATGTGTCCAAGCAAACACATCTCGATACTGCTTAAATATGTCGATAAAGGCTTTCCGCTCTTGTGGTGTACAACAAGTACCAATATTGATATACTTCAGATCATTTTTTCCCCAAGTTAATCTTCTCGTGCGACAACGTGGAACTATGGGTTTTAACATCTGTTATCACTCAGGTTGTCCCTAGGCTCCTTTTTAGGGATACGGCCGAGGTAACCACAAACCAATCTTTGGATTGCAGGTTCTAGCCCACCTGCAATAAGAGAGGGCTCTCTCTTAATTATTCAACTTTGTTGATGATTTTAGGCTAGCTTTTGGCTCAGGGGTTTTCTGTTTGTGTTTGGATGGAAGGTAGAAATCTCAAGCAAAGAGGCAAGGTAAGGTGTGATAAGTTTCAAACCATTGGGCGTGGAGTCATGGATTAAGGCTTGCTATTGCGTCTTCTTGGTCATAAGAGGATTAAGGAGCGAGATAGCCACACCTGATACAATTATCAATCTACTAAAGGGATGGAATGATGGAAATCAGAGATGAAAGGCAAAGGAGAATCATTTCATCATACTGAAAAAGAGGAGA
>APFE031386351.1:41497-105842 GCA_000404065.3 Pinus taeda
GGCCTGTAAAAATGTCAATCATGAAATATGAGTAACCTGCTGCAGCAGGAAGCTAACAGTGGCTCCACTTGGGGATGGTTTCTCCTTGTGAGAAGCCAAGAACAGCAGGTCAGAATGCCTTAGTCTTTAGTTGTTGTTGTTCACTGCAAAATTCCCTTCTCCGGCTGCCTTATTAATCCTACATACCTACCCTAACCAGCACTTACTTTGCTGTTAGGTGAAATCAAATAACGAGTGCAACCACTTAAGCAACTGTAATAAGAGATGGACTGGCTGACTGACCGTTGATGAACTTGGACGTACTATTCGGTCATGTGCCCCCACAATCAAAATTGTGGCATAGAAAGGCTGCTGCTGATGTATTTGGTCCTCACCGAGAGTGCATGCTAAAGAAATTGAGTTAAGAAGAAGTTCCATGTAGTCTACAATAGGGTCAATGAACACATTATGTGGGACAGTTTCTTCTTGGCCTTCTTGGTCAGATGGAACAGCTGCATCCTCGGTAATAAGCCCCGCAACTAATCCTTCTGTCTTTGCCTTGAAACCAAGATAGCACTATTTCCCTTTGACATGGGGAAGGAATACTTCGGAGGAATTCTTGGCCTTCTTGGTCAGATGGAACAGCTGCATCCTCGGTAATAAGCCCCGCAACTAATCCTTCTGTCTTTGCCTTGAAACCAAGATTGTACTCAATCTGTAAGTCAGCAGGTAGCACTATTTCCCTCTGAGTTGGGGGAGGGAGATTTTGAAAAAATTCTTTAGGGTCGCGGAAACTATATGACTAAATCTGATATGCCAAGAGTTCAATTTCATTTTCATATCTTTCAACAACTAACTACAGGAAAAGTTTACTCGGGTGTCCCACTGTTTTTAACAACACCAATCTGAAAAATTCTTCATTAAGCTCAACTTCTGATAATCTTTCCCTGAATTCATCTAAAGCTTCATCAAATGAAAGATCTTCCACGGACTCGGTCATTCTGTCTTACTGTTAATGCTTCGGAAGATGGGCTATTTGGCTGTAAAATTGGTTCATTCCTCAGTGGAGCCTTGATTGAGAATGAAGTGGAGTCGCCAGGTGGATGCCTTAACTTTGAAGTGCCTGATCTCTCTCCACCATCAAAGATCAGAACTAAACATGAAAAAGCTTCTGAAGAAAAGGAGCACTTTCTCCAGAAAGAAGGGTTTATAGTAATGAACAAAATGATTTAAGTCCCCAGCGGAGTCGCCATTATGTTGGTTGGTTGGTTAGTTAGTGAGTCGAAGACACTGCTTAATCTTCTTCTCCACATTTTCTCCAAGCAGAGACCCGCACTGTAACTGTCATACTTTCTATAATCAAAGACTGCTGAAAGCATGGATTTCGGAACTGCTTGATGTGTCTAATTGGCCAAGGAGTGACTACGGAATTCTTGTGCTTCTACATGATTCAATAAGTGTTTCTCACCTCTGTTAATTTTCATGTTTTTCCACCGTTCCGCCATCTAAATTGCAGAAAAAAAGAATAGATTAAGATTTGTTTAACTACACCTTAAGTTCAATTTCTGTGTTTTTTTATGTTTTCATCAGAAATAGCTATGAGCATGTATACTTAAATGATCTTGTTTACGCTGTTTCTTTCACATATGAATGAGAATTTAGGAATTCTTAACTGCTCCTAGATCACCATTCATCCATTTCTCCTCTTTTTCAGTATGATGAAATGATTCTCCTTTTCCTTTCATCCCTAATTTCCATCATTCCATCCCTTCGGTAGACTGTTAATTGTATCATGTGTGACTATCTCGCTCCTTAATCCTCTTGTGATCAAGAAGACACAATAGCAAGCCTTAATCCATTACTCCACGCCCAATGGTTTGAAACTTATCACACCTTACCTTGCCTCTTTGCTTGAGATTTCTACCTTCCATCCAAACCCAAACAAAAAAACCCCTGAGCCAAAAGCTAGCCTAAAATCATCAACAAAGTTGAATCATTAAAGAGAGAGCCCTCTCTGATTGCAGGTGGGTTAGAACCTGCAATCCAAAGATTGGTTTGTGGTTACCTCGGCCGTATCCCTATAAGGAGCCTAGGGACAACCTGAGTGATAACACGGAAGATCTACATAATAATAGACAGGACGTTCGATTCCATTTTCTTCTTAAACTAAAACCATTGCGATGGTTGTATCTGTTGCAGCTAGATACAGGTTAAAGTCTTTTTGATAGTCAGGAATGTACATTAATGATGCTTTTATTAGGGATTCCTTTAGAGCATCAAAGGAAGCTTGCGCAACCTGATCCCAATTGAAGGGCACTTATTTTTTCAACAGACGAGTATAACCTTTAGCAAGTTCAACGTAATTTGGAATGAAACTCCTCAGAAAGTTTGCTTTCCCTTGGAGTTTCTGAATCTGAAGCAAATTTGAAGGTGGAGGCATATCGATGATTGCCTGAACCTTACATGGGTTGAGACAAATCCCATCCTTTGAAACCACAAATCCAAGTAAATGACCAGAACCAACACAAAACACACATTTGTGCAGATTGAGTCGTATCTTGTAGTGTCGGAAACGTAGAAATATAGCTCTGAAGTGCTGCAGATGATGAGTTCGCTTTCGTGAATGAGCTGGAAGGTCATCGAGATATGGTTGAACGATGTTCTTGATGTCATGGAAGGCATAATTCATAGCCTCTGAAAAGTTTCCCCTACGTTCTTTAAACCAAAAGGTAACTTGCAGTATGTGAATGTGCCCCACGGAAAAATAAATGCAGTCTTTGACTGGTCCTGTGGGCGGATATTTATTTGATTATACTCGAAAAATCCATCCATAAACGAAAAGATTTTGCATCTGGCGCATTCATCAATTATCTGGTCAATGAAGGGTGTAGGGTAGTTATCCTTTGGACAAGCTTGATTTACATCCCTGTAATCGACACACTCTAATCATTCCCTGCTTTTTCATCACAGGAACAATGTTCGATACCCAATCAGTTAGAGGAACCGGGTAAATGAAACTAGCATGTAGAAGTTTTTCAACTTCTGCCTTGATGGCCGCGGCTTTCTTCGGGTGCACCTACCAAAGCCATTCTCTTATCAGTTTGACATCTGGATACATCTTAATTTCGTGTTCAACTATGATCAAGTCAATCCCTGGCATCTCTTCATATGACCATGCAAAGACATCTCTGAACTCTCGAAAGAGAGCGTAATATACTTCTAGTTCTGAAGAAGAACAAGATTTGCCGACATGAATATTCTCTACAACATTTGGTTTGATCGAGATATTTATGGTGATAGTTTCTTCAATATTGGATAGATTTCGCTCGGAATCCACCGTATTTGCAGTTTTTGATAGAATATCAAAAACTGAGGGATGATTAAGGTCACTGGAGCAATCTTCGTTGTAATCTGGAAGATGGGAACGATGGTGGTAATCTTCCCATGGTGCCTCTCGTATCATCATTGACTGAACGATTCCTTCGTCTGTAGAGTGTACATGCGACCAATGATCTGAAGAGGTACCATATTCCTTAGACCTATCTACCCAAATGCTCGATAAGTGTTGATTTGGGTTTGTTGCCCAGGCTGAGAACATTGATTGCTACAATATTTCTATTGGGCTTGGAGGAAATACCTGGTGATGATCCGTGCTAACATCATGTTCGGAAATCTTCTGAATAGAAGATACCATATTGCAGGTTCCCACCGTGGCCACTTTTGCTAGATTTTTTGGAGGCGGTAGGGAAAAAGTACCCATCAATGTAGGGTCTTTTAGCAGACCTACTCCAATATTTTGAAGCGATTGAGAGCTTCTGGGGATCATCGGGATGCTTCCTGTAACTTGTGAACTGTTGGGGAGGAAGGTTTTTTGGTCAACGATTGTAATTCCTCCTTGAAAAGGAAATGCAATATTTCTGAAGTATGTTGACACAACAGCGACCATAGCATAAATCCATGGCCTTCCCAGTAGGATGTTGTAATCGAGGTTTCCATCGATAACTTCAACATCAATTTATACTTTTTTACCCCCCAGTTCTACTTGCAAGTTATTTAAAATCCCGTATGGCGTGTATATTTGTCCATCGAATGCTTTTAATGTCATTGATGAAGTTGACAAGGGTGGTGATCCTAAAGTTTTCCAGCAACTCATTCACATAATGCAGGTAGATGCCCCTTCATCAATAATTGTTCGATGAACAGTTTTGTTGAGGGATTTCACTTGAATGAGGAAAGTGATTTGAGCTGGTAACTGAGGTTCATATCCTTTATGATTAAAGGCCACTAGATTGGAATCCATTGGGTCAATCCCACCTATTGCTGATAATAGAGCCTGCTTTTGGGAGGGCAAGTCTGCAGTACTTCAAGTGTCGACATAGCGGATGAAGATTGGGCCAGGTCCTCTACTATATTATAATTCTATGCTGCTCTAGCACGAGGATTAAATGTCGATTTGTGTACTACTCCCTTTGGCAACTTTATTTTTAGCTTAGGAATGATGGGTGGCACAACTTCAGTCGAAGTTGTTGTCAAACTACTAGGTTGATCAGTAGCCTTGTTGTTCGACAGCTGTGGATTCCCATAATCTTTATTCCTTATCGATATCAAAGCATCATTTTTGAGTCTCGAAATGGACAACATAAGCACTTGGGATGGGGAAGCATTGTTGCTAGAAACCAGATTGGTTTCTGGGTTTGGAAACGGATCAGTCAATACCGCTGAAGTTTTTGAACTCTTGAAGAATTTCTTAATTTCAGCTTTATGTGGACAATCTCTCGTCCAATGATCCTCATCTCATATCTGAAACCCTGAAGGAGGTTTCCTTTGACCAGAAGGGTTTGCAGAGGATTTTGCAGGAGACGAATCATCCTTTTTCTTCTTTTTGCTTTTCCCTTTCTTCTTGCCCCCTGGTTGATTCAGTTCTTTGCCTTTGTCGGTCTACATGGCATTAACCTCCGAGGCAAGAATTTCTTCATTTACATTTTGACCAGAAACCTTACGGGATTTCTTAGATGTAGCCTTTGTGGACTTCGTGCTGGTCATACCTATCATGTCATCGCTGGCATGAGTCTTTGTTTGATTTAGGAGTAGGAGGAACGAAAAACTCTAGTCTAGGAGCATCAGGGATTTTGTCATAGAGCATGCACGACTGAGTATAGATCAAGTCTAGATATTGCGCATGAGAAATGACTTGCTCTTCAGTGACAACCCCCCCTTTAGCCACATCTTCTGTTATAGAAGGTAACAATGACTTAATAAACCATTCAACTAGCAGCTGACCAGGGACATATGTTTCTACCATTCGATGCCGACGTCGCCACTCATGAATATGATTAGATATGTGAGTGGCTGTTGTGTGTTTAAAATTGGTAAGAAGCTCTATTCCTATTTCATACCTTATGGGTAACTGAAAATGGGTTAAAAAGGTCGTGGCAAGGGCTCTGAAGTTATCAAATGAAGCTCTAGGAAATTCGATGTACCATTTTGCCACCAGACCAGTTAACATTCACTGGAAAAGGTGAAGCCTAATCGAATCATCATTTAGAGTGTTGGATGAACACCACAAATGAAAGGTCATCACATGATTTGACGGATCTTCACCCAGATTTCCACTGAATTTAGGAATATCTAACAGAAGTTTATGAGGAATCGTCGGCCACCAAGGGGCGTAAGCAATTGGATCATTTGTTAGCTAATTCAGATCTGGTAATTAAAGTTGCAACGAAAGGCAATTGTTGATTCAGGTTTAGCGAAGCATACCAGGATAGGACGGGATCGCCTGAGCAGTGGGTCTTTGCATACCAGCATAATTTATTTGATGCTGATAACTTTGATAAGGTTGATGGGCATAACCATTATGATAGCATGGATGGTGACCATTTTGAATATACGGCTGCCCATTACCTGCAAAGCTTTATTGCTCAGGTTCTTGGTAAGCTTGCTGGAATTGTGGTTGTTGATATTGCACCAGCCATGGTTGTGAGACCATTTTCTATTGCCCAATACTGGATGTTTGACCAAGATGAGGGGTTATAGTACCCATTTGAGCCTGGGTTGCTTCAGTTAAGGATCCACTAATCGATGGTTGCAATTGAGTCGTGGAGACAAGAGGCTATTGTATTATGACCTGAGAGACTGGAGGTTGACATACAATAGGCAGCGCTTTTACTTGCGACACCGTCACAATAGCCGGTGTAGTGGGAATATTTGACACAGGTTGATTCAGTTGTATAGAATATACAACCCTTGGTTGTTGAGGCAGTATTGGAACCCAATCACTGGATGTGATTCCAGCTTGACCTGAATTCTGTTATGAACTCTCATATGGTTGTTCTCCCGAAGGGTACAATGAAAAGGCATACTGCCCCCCATATGGTTGCAATCCAGTGTTCAAAGGGAAAAATGGCCTTTGGAAACTGGACTGCCCAAATTGATACTCTTGCGAAGGATCAATCTGCTGAGATTCAACATAAGAGATTCCAGATAAGGTTCCAGACAAACAAATGGGAACAGACCATACTGTCGAAACAGTCCCTGAGTGGACTCCATCTAGTGGTTGAGAAGTAGTTGGGACAGATGGTATACCAACGAACATTCTTGGAGTAGCAGCAGGAGGTTCTACTGTTGCTGTGTTAGATGACACAGTCCTAGATGTCGACGGTTGTTCAGACATATCGAGTCTATCCAAAAGATTTCCTAGAGATTCTATAGGAACTTGTGATGAAGGGAGACTAACTTCTGAAGTAGAAGGATATAGGTGGATCCCAGTTCCAAAATGCAATGGAGTACTGGATGGAAGATCCTCCACAATCTCTTCTATAGAAATCAATCCAGGTGGAAGAGGTAGACTGTTAGGTTCGTAAAATATTTCTGGTGCTGAAGAAGATATAGACTCTGCAGCGATAGATGTTGGAGGGGTGACACCTTCCGAATAAGCCCTAGACAAAGTTGGTTCAGGAATAGAAGTGTTTACTGTTACACTAGGATCAGTTCTAATGTCCTCTTGTAATTGCGGAACTTCTTCTGTAGAGGCAGGGATACTAGAAACAGTTGGAGTAACTGGGGTCTCTAAGGATGTTGAAACGCAAGTTTCAAACAAACCAGGAGACTTTGACCCAGTTAAACGAGTTTGCTTGGCCTGGAATGGCTTTGTTTCCGAAGTCAAAGATGGTTGACTCGTTAGTCTCCACGAATCATGAGGTTCTGATTGAATTTCTTCCACGATTGCGGATTACTTGATCAACTCAGAATAGAAAGGGAAAATTTTATTCCGAATTAAATGAAATTTATGACGCTTCGACACAACTTGCTTTTGCAATTTTTAAGGGTCGAGAAAAAGCTAAAGATGACTCTAGTTGCCTTCGATTTTTAATGAGCCTAAAGTGACAAGTGCTCATATGGAACTTTTCTTTTAGGAGTCTGAAAAGGAACGAAAGTGACTACTCTGGAAATATAGACAGAGGGATTACCAAATCAATCGCAAAACTGCAAAATATTTTTACGGTACGACAGTCAATCTTCCTGAATGTTGTGTTAAGTGCATTGCAATCGATAGGGCAGTAGACACGCCTTCCTAAGGATAAAGGATATAACCTATTGTGGTCTCCCAATATATACTCGAAGGTATGTGGGAGCACAAGTCCGTACTGGCACTTGTCATCTCAAAGAGGAGGAATCACCCAACCCATGATGAAAGCAACAGTTACCAGGCTTTACGACGCCAGAATACATCTCTAACCTAGACTTCTAAATGTTGTGCGTTACGTTCCAAAGTGTTTTTATGTTCATTGAATTTATTTTACAGTTGATCTTTCTTAAGAAGTTTGCCTTTAAGGTTCACCACGTGATGTAGATGTACAATTCCTAAATATGCAATCTAAGATGATAAACAATCATTTACTCTTCTTTTTGCAATGAAAATCCTAGCTACTAAGGAAAGAGAAATAGAAATCTTTCAACATAGAGTAGAGAGCACACACTAGATGCACTGTCCTAAATCAATATCAACAAGCAGTCAAAATGCAAATGCACATGCATGTATTTGTTTTCCGATTTCTTAATGTGTGAATGACAAAGAGAATGCTAAGTACAGATCTGAATTATTTTTCTTTCAAAGTGACAGTATTAACAATTTTCTTTTCAAAAAACGAAAGGAGGACTAAGACAACACTTTGCGATTTTGAATTTAAAATTTCTTTCGACACTTGAAATACTATTAATTCAAATCAAATTCAATGGAAAAAGTGTAATCGACTATCAACAAGAGGAAGAATCTTTTCTTTGACTTAAAATGATACTTGTGACACTTTCAAATCAACAGACGATAGTTCGATTAAGCTACTGTTTGCACAAGAGAATTTTAAATGGCGAAAAAGATATAAAAACATTCACAATTCTTTATCAATGGAGGCTAAATAATGCAAAGGAAGGGAGTTTCAATAGTGATACACTGATCACAAACAGCAAAGCTCCTAAATAAAGCTGAAGAGAATGAAGAAGAAACCAAAATCTTGAGGCAGAAACAGTCTTATCTGATCATCGCACCTATAACACAGGGAAACAGGGATGCATCTCACCTACAGCACACGGGAGGTGCGATGCATCTAGACTACCAATGAGATACAGTGCAATGGTCCAGCGACGAGACTGACCTTGGTTTTTTCTCACAGTTTGCAGCTAAGTTCAGGGGTTTAGGCTAAGCTAATGATAGGCAGTAAACCCAAAGTATAGGGGTTGATCTAATGAGGTTACTTAAGCTACCACTAGGGATCTTAGGATGTTTTCAAGTCAATTGTTTAGTTTATAAACAAAACCTGGAGATAGACTGAAGCGGCATTGATCTACTTTGCACTTGCATAGCAAATGCAGTTCGAAGGCTAGCTGGCTTAACTTTAAGCTCCGTCTGTAGTTTATAAAGCAAACAAATATAAACAAGAAAACAAGCTATTTTCTCCCCAGCGGAGTCGCCATTTTGTTAGCGGGAAAACTAGTGTCCATTCAGAGCTTCTAGTCCCACTAAGATGGGTAGCTATCTTAGAAACAAACAAACTAAAGTTACTTGCATTTTCCTTTATGAGAGATAAATGAGAAAGAAGCAGAGAGTACCAACCTCAGTCTTTCACTTGGCTCCTTGCTTGTTTCCTTTCCCATTTAACAGAACTTCGCCACTCCTTCCTCACTTGTCCCACTTCAAAGAACATTTGTAGAGTCAAAGCAACATGATACCATCAAAGCATATAGATCTATAACCATAAACAATATAGGATCAAATGTACATTAACCATACAAATGCATATATCAATACAAGATTCAGAGATACACAAGAATATGGAGGAAAACTCAATAGCTTTATTGATAGAGGTAGTAGAAGAGAGGATTACAACCCATTGGTTTGACCCAGTGCCATCCTCCCAGCATGAAAGCCCTCTTCACCTCATGAAAAGCTTAGATCACCTAACAATTCAATGTTGCACAGAAAAACCAACAACACTTCCTTGCAAAATACAAAATTCCAGCCTTTTGAATCTCTAGGATGAGGGATCCATATATAGATGTTTGTAGGTGGGTGAGTCAGCTTCTAGGATTTTGATTAGTGTCATCTCTCTGATAGTTCTTGGTTCCACTTGGAGATTTCATGATCTCTTACTCATCCCTGAGCTAATTCAGAGAGGCAAGTGTCACATGGGAAGCTTCTAGAAGATTATCTGGGTTTCCACCTAGAAAACTGCCTCTGTCATTTGTCTACTCTCACTCATCGCACCCTACAGAAGGGCTTTCCAGTATGCATCACACTTTTTGCATGTGGCAGGTGAGATGCATCACACCCTTAGCACTGAGCAGAATATATGGTCCAGTTTTGACTAGTTCTGAGTAGTTTTTCATGGAGAACTTCTGGGAGATGATATAATCAGCTGACCTTGCTCCTTTAGGGTATGAAACAACACTTTTAGGGACTTAGAAGCCCTTGGTTTTATGGACATATGTGATTGGGGTTGCAGTGCCCAAATATGTCTATAACAATGCCCCCCCCATAAGCGGTGCGATAAAAACCGCTTACCACCTCCCACTAATGACAAAATGTCACATCATCAAGTTGACGCCATCTGTCCACTGTTCATTCAAAGCTTACCTGCTAATATCAATTGTTTATCCGTGTAAACACAAAAACCCCAGTTTTTCTTGTTTTCACTTGATTGTGCAATAAAACCCTATGAAACCCATCTGCGCCACCTGAAGCCTCTATTAAATGATTAGAGCATGGTTTACCTTGCTAAAAGAATTTTGGACTCACTCCACATACCTTTCAAGCTCAAATGAAACCTTTTCAACCTCCCATGCAAACCAATGCTTTCTTAACAGTTTGTTTTGTTTTACAAGTGATTAGAAGACCACAACCTTGGATAAACAGTCTTAATACTAGTCATAAGACCTGTTTACTCCAAAATTGTTATTAAATCTATTTAAACAGATATGGAAAATAAAACATACAGTTAAAAGATAAGCATAGGAAACATGAAATTAAATGATTTACTGTTGAAATAAACAGTAAAAACCTAAGTATACAGTGAAGGTAAAAGGACACAATAAAGAACAGTCAAAGTGTATTAGGGTCAAAGAGTATTAGATTGAATACCAAGTCAAGTAAATCAACTAGCATGAAGATAAACAGAAGGAAAGCATAGCATACAGATTCATGACAAAGTGAAGATAGATGGAAAAACAAAGTGGTAAAAGTAAAAAGTAAACAGTAAACAGTAAAAGTAAACATGAAGACATTAAGGATTAAACAAATATGAAAAAAATTTCACCAGCTAAAATGAAGTTTATCCAAAGTAAAAGTGAAAAGCAGTTGAAAGGAATTTAAGGTTAAAAGATGAAATCAAAGTAGAAATGGTACATTCTTCAGAAATTTCCTGTTTACGTCATAGTTTTGCAGAAACTATTGTAGCCAATCCAAGACGTATTTTGAGAAACTGGAGGAGGTTTTTGTTCCTAAAAAAATACTATACAAAAACATCTCTCACTTTTTATACAGGCATTACCAAATAAGAGATAAGTGCATGTCTTCATAGCCTATTGTTCAGTTTGTGCAAAGTCCTGTTTTTGACATATTTTTGCAGAGAATATTATGAACTTTGGGAAACTGAGAGAGGCATATCTCAAAAACATTCTTATCTACAAAAACCGCTTTCACATTTGACATATCTATCACGGAGTTAGATATACAAGCGTATCATTGGACCCTAGGTTTGTAGAATTTCTGGGGCAGAATGCATAAAGGAAGGATGCAGTTAGTGACTGAATGCCTCGTCATGAACTAAGAACTGCTATCAAATTAGAATTTCCCTTCTTTGTCACCATAAATGCATAGAATTAGTGCCAAATAGATTCATTAGTTTTGAATGTCCTTTATTTAAGTTCTATTAATGTAAATAGTTGGAGATATTTGTGAAACTAATCTTGATATTTTTTCAAGATATTTCAGTTTACAATTAGTATAAATACTTCTTCATTTGGAGTATTGAGGGTGGATTCTTAGACATTTCTGTAAGACTGATTATTTTAGAAAAGAAGTACTCTTGGACAATTTTTGTATGGCTGGCTGGATGAAGAAATAATACAAAGGACTTTTCACAGGATTCATGTGTCAAACACCGGACAAATAAGTATTCTATATCTCATGTGTTATTGTTTTCTTATTTATTATCTCAATTGTATTTCATATTTGAATATCAAAATGAAAAATTTTAATTCAGAAAGTGCTTAAGTGCAATTTGTTTTCAAAATCGTTTTTATTCTAAATGTTTTCTTCTAAACTATCATAGGCAAGGAATTCTTAATTGCTCATGTTTCTTAGTTCATCATTTTGATCATTTAGTAAAAAATTCTTAAGTGCTTTCTATTGGTGATCATCCAAATTCCCTCTTCTCAAAACACGTGGAAGGATTCTTAATTTCCCTTCTTCCCTTTTGAGTCCATCCCATCCTTTCAAGTTACCATTTTCTCCCTGTTTAGCTATCTTGCCCTGTGAAGCCATCCTTTGTTGAAACGCTAAATCCAGTTAAGCCATATTCTGTTGAATCCATTAGCCCAATGGCTTGAAATACTCAGTTCTACCCATCTGTTTCTGAAATTCCACCACCAAACATAATCAAAACCTCCAAGCTTTCATAAATAGCCTAATATCTTCCAAAACAAAGCTGAACCTTAAAGAGAGAGCCCTCTTTGGATACAGATTGGCTAGATTCTGTATCTTAAAGTTGTTTTGTGGTTACCTCAGACCCCTTTCCTCCTCTTACAACTTATAGGAAAATCAGAGTGATAACATCACCCAGTTTACTTATTAAATTCGAGTTGGAGGAGTTAGAGTTCAGTCCAGCATGCGTAATTGTTAATTTGTAGCAATCAAGGTCAGTTATCTCAGGTTGCTTTAAGTTAAAATAGTTCTGTCTTTTGGAGGAACTAGTGGAAGGTCAGTTAAGTAGTGGGACTTTAGTCAAACTCTGTGATCATCTAGTTAACTGATCAATCAACCCAAAATAGATAACGCATGCATAGAATTCAAGTTACCTAGTTGAGGTGGAGATTCCAAGGTATTGTAACATTAGTCGTAGACTAGTCTTGAGCATACATAAGTTGCATGCAGTTAGATGATCAACCCAAGGAATTACACAATTCAATAAGAGGAATTTCATAAATAATGGGTGCCTAATTCCTCAAGCAAAAATGCAAGTAAATATGATCTCAAGTGAAGGCATAAATTAACTAAGTCTAGGTTGGGGGCCTTTAGTGAGTAGAGAGATAGATTATGCACTTGCAAGGTGTGCTCAATTGAGATGACCAATTGTAATACATCTCTATTCATTTGATTAATGCAAGCATGCATTGGGGTTTTTAGCATATTTCTTTCCCCAAATAAAAATACTTGTTGAATGTGTGTTATATCTTCTTGCATGTCCGAGATTTTTGTTCTAATTTGTGAATTAATTTTCGTAGAGTAGTAGAGTAGGTTTGTGTCTTGTGATTTTGATTAAAACTTCATGAGAAGTTGTAGATCTAAAACCTAATTTTTACTGGTACGAGAGTTGGATTCACATTAGAGAAAAAAATTCGAAGTTGTTTCTCAGAGGTTTGAATTTGAATATCAGTGTAGTATGATTTATTCAGAGCTGAGAAGACAACCTTCAATGGACTAAGGCTATAGTATGCCTCAGAAGGAAGCTTAAATTTTGTTTCATGGGGGCACTACATGGAGGAAATATTGGAAGATAATGGATTTCTTGAATATGTCTAGAAAAATATTCCAAGACCACCAACAATTGATATCCAAGACCTTGCACAATGGAAGAAATATGTAGCCAAGGAAAGGAGAATAATATTTGAGGGAGTATGGGATCATATTATCTCGAATTTCCATGAAAAAGAACGTTTTTCGTCATGTGGAAAGAACTGACAGAATTTTTTGAGAATACTAGTGACCACAGGACGCTGGAGCTCAAGTATAAACTTCAAAGTATTGTTGTAGTTTTTTTGGAGCACAAGTGTACCAAAAAACACGCCCTTAGCAATGGATTGTTACCTGGAAAGGATCCCAGTCAAAATTGGTGTTGTTAGTGGACATATTTAAATAAACACAACATTGTAAATAATGGATACAACTCATACAAAAACATAAAATTAAACAAGGAGGTGCATGAACATAACAATGCTCAAATGGAGAAAACATATCAATAATATATGGAAAAAACTCCCTTTATTGATTGAGGGTGGTTGAGGTTGAATAATCAGAATACTGTAACACTTGAAGAGAATTCCTTGAGCTAGGGAGCTCAAAAATCCTCAGCAAGGATGATTCTTTTCCTCAATCTATTTGCAAGTTTCTCCTCTCTCTCAAAGAATTGTGAATGTGCTCCAAAGGGTGGATTTCTCTTCACTCCCTAAGATGTTGGGTTTACTAGAAGAAATTTGGCCAACATGCTAGTGCTCTCCACTTCGTTGGTTCAACAACGAAATGGTGGTTATCTTACAAGAAATTTGGCTAGCATAACAATGCCTCTTCTTTTGGCTTTTCCATGGACTGTTTATATAGATTTTTTTTGAATCCCTCTTCCATCTCATGGTACATGTATGATAAAGAAACATGTGTAGGACAAGAGGATTCCATTGAGGGCTGCACTTCTCCAAGGTGACTCAAATTCGGCTGTACGCCAACCTCATATCAAGAAATCGGATTCAAGTTTGTAGAGTGGTCCCGGATTACTGAGTCACCTTTTTTGCAACCACGTGACTTTTTGATAATATGCTGCACGTGTGCGTTTATCAAAGAAATATATGCACGACCTTAAGTAATTTCCTTTATAAACTTTGGACCTTAGGTGAACCTTTTATTTTTTGAATCTTTATAATGTATTTGGCTGGAAAAATGTCCACCTGTGCATTCTGCTAGACACTTTTAATGTCTTATGGATTGTACTAGTAGGTGTATGATTTTCTAGTGTTAACAATTTCCCCCTTATGTATGAGGTTAGGAGTAGATGTATAAATGAAATACATCATGTTTTCATTTTATTTGGAGATTCTGATTATCTTTTTGTGAGAGAGGATAACTTTTTTCGGAGATGAGTACAAAAGAATCCTTGATTGAGTATAAATTATACCCATGCTCTGGTGGAAAAACTTCAATAAGGGTGTGTTTTATACGAGGCGCTCATGTCCCATGCTTGTTATGATGGATAATCACAACTTATTACAATTGAAAAACAATTTATTTGTGTCCAATCAACGTTTTGGTTGCTAACCTACTGATAGTCGATGATGAATATTGCTGACACCCTGAGGGGCGGTTTCTGGTCAAATAGGTGAAATATTTTTTTCCTATGCATATCTTGGTGAAGCATTTTGTTGATGGGTGCTATGGCATGCACAGATATTTGGTGGCAGGTATCTCCCACACCTCATAAATAAGCATTGTTGAATGAGGTGCTTAGTGAAGTGGGGGTCTTCGACTATGTGAATGGGTTGAACAGTAACTAAGTATGACACCACCTTGACATGACTATTTTGAGTTGATGTCGAATATAAAGGGAACTGATGAAATCACTAGGAAATAATGGTTCCTAATGTGCCACCCGAGGATATCCTTATTAAGGGAGAGAGTATCCAAGGTACTACTCTTTCTTGGAATACATTTGTTGAAGTCGACAAGAAAGGGGTGTCACCCTCCCGACGTGGTGAGTCAGGAAATACATATGAATAGATTGTAATAACTTGGGTCAGATAGTCATGATAACGAGGGTTATCGATATTGGAGGATATAGATAGCTCTTCTAAGGTCAGAGCTCAAGATGCAAACAACGACAACTAAAACATTCTTTCTAATGATCTTGGAGTTAGTAGGATTTTCCAGTATGGGTGCAAGTGATTTTTGTATTGGAATTATAATAAAGGTGTTGTCCTTGATGGAATCTAACATAGATGACACTTCACAGTTCAATAGGTTAACAACAAATGATTACATATCAGAATCGATAGATTGAAGAAGTTCACAGTACAACAGGTTAACAACAAAGGATTATAGATCATACTCCAGATATTGAAGAAAGAGATTGGTTTAAGAAGTATATGTTTGTTCACTTTGTACAAGTAGCGTATACATGCGGGTCCATAGAACCAAAAGAGCGTATACTTATACATGCATTCTCGCAAGAGGAAAAGTGCGTACATGTTGGAAAATCAAGGTTTTGGTCCAAGGTATCGGTTTGAGATATTGGTCTGAGGCATCTGGTCCAAGGTATTAGTCCAAAGTATTTGGTCCAAGGTATTGGTCCTAAGTGGTTTTGGTCCGAGGTGTTGAGAAAGGCATAAAAATATATAAAGAGGAGAAGATCATTAGGCCAATGTGTGCAAGTAATGAATATCTTATGAAGAGTGAGATCAAAAGAAAATATGCATGTTATGGGGTTTTGGTGCTTTTCTTGACCTGAACTAAGGATGAACCTTAGTGGTTGATGAGGGATGAGATCTAATGATGAATGAGGATCATGAGACCTGAAATGAATTATTATTACATGGTTTGTGTTAGAGCTCAAATCTGCCTTAGGCTGAAGGAAGGCAGGATTCAGGATAACATCATACCATGCTCAGCCTTGTAGCTAGCCCTACGAGGACAAGAGAGGGCTCTCTCCGGGTCAATCTTAGCGAAAAGTGTTTCGATGAGGCTGTGAGATGACTTAAAATGAGAAACTGATTTTAGGCTAGTAAATAGATATAAAAAAGGTAATTGATTGAATGACTGAATTTTCTGGGCTGTATGGGACCAAAGGACAGCATGAGGTTGAGAAATTAAATCAAAGACACAGATTATTTCACGAGGCAAGATAGGCAGGAATTTTAGCAATCAAATTAGAATAATATGTAGTGGAAAGGTTGTTTGAGAGGTTGAAAATGGCATAGGTGATGAATCCTTTTCAGACAAAAGAAGCCACACAGAACATGAACGCTTTCCCAAGGCAGAGCAGCAAACTGAATTCTACCTTTCTCACTTAAAAGCATTCAGCTGGAAATGATTATGAATGAAATGTAAAACATCGCAAGACACATATGAAACAGAAAGAAAACACTTATGTCAAACTCACACCACATGGAAATCTGCAAAACCATCTCCTTCTACAAGATATGTATCCCACAACCTTGTAACGAGATGAAAAGGAATCTCACGAATTAAAAGGCAGTTAAACCAGCGGAAAGCAAACTGCAGGAACTCTAGCCCTTGCTCCTTGACGTGTCTTGAAACTGGTTCATAAATTCGACGCACCAACTCCTTCAATTTGAAAACAAGTCGCTGAATTCCTGGTTGAGAAAATGTATAATGGTCTTGAATATCATCAAGGAGTTTTGAAAGGCACCAGTAACAATCCGCCTCAACATTTAACATATTTTCTGGGGTTAGGTTTGAAAGCATCTAGTTTTCGATATCACCTTCCAAGTACTCTGATAAAAATACTACTAAGAATGGTGTTGCCAGATCATTGATCCCCTGGACATAACCACTTGCAGAATGACAAATGGCCGAGGTATATAGAATATGCTCCATGGGTGCTTATATGTTTATTTGCTGAAAGAAAGTAGCATCTGGCACAGTCCTTGGACAATCCACTGCAATCTGCCGCAACATATTTTCTCATCTTTAGTGCGCTCAGCATTTGGTATGTCATAGTACTGAGAGACTGTCAAGCGGAGAACACATAAGATGCCATCCTGAACAGGTGACGAATATGCAATTTGGAGCAAGGAGACCAAATGATTCAAAATTTCTTGGAGGCAATGTCAAAAGTTGGTGTCGGCCCTGTGTGCTGCATGCAATCCCAATGCGTCGTGCTGTATGGGTGCGACGCACTAGTTAGAATTCACACTGTGAAATTTCGTCCAATGTGTCGCACACCCTATGTGCGCTGCGCTCAATTTCAATGTGTCACGCCGGGATTTCACACACAATCTCAACCTTCAGACCAACCTTTTGATTCTTTCACAATTTGGTTCGGCTTTTTTGAGGACTTGTTTGCAAATGAACCATTTAAACATAAAGATGTTTCATATACATAAAGAATCTTGATTTCATTTAGCAAATTCTCTTTCCAATAATGTAGAACTTTGGTACTTTGAACTTTTCAAAGGTGGACTCTGTTTTTCATTTCCATCTGACTTTCTGACTTAAATGATGGCTCCTTCTTTGTTAATTTTCTGTAGAGATAATGACGTTAGACTTCGGTGAAAGATAACCAGAGGTTGCATTCAAAGTTCTCCATGATGGAAGACTTCAAAATACAAATTTATTATAAATTTATTACAAAAACAAATTTGACAATTTCTTCTCCAAAACAAAGTTTTGGAGACGAATCATCTTCGAGCATTACTGATGATGAAACTCTTGAAATAAGAGACTTATTGAACCTTCCTCTGGCCTGCAAGTATTTTTGAAGCACTTTGAGAACAACAATTTGCAAACCCTAGACCTAATGACCAAGTTGACTCTTTGCTTATCAAGCGATAAAAACAAGACTATAAATGATTTCAAGACTGTCTTAATGAACCTTAATAAACAAAGCTGAGCCAGCAGGACATGGCATAAGGGGTAAATGAGTGACTAGGTCCTTCCATCAGAATATGGCATGCCCCATAATGGAGTGCGACTGGAATGGATTAGACCCCTAAGAATGAAATGAAATAAGGGAAATGATCTCTGATGGAGGACTGTCATGAATGACTCTAACATTAGCTCCAATATGGATGGTAGCTCCAGCTTCTTGGAGGTGCCAAGAACCCCAGACCTTTGGGAGAGCAAACAGTGCCTTCATCCATTAGGCTATGGAGTCCAAATGAAAACCAGACTGTTAACAGATTTATTGACTAAAAATTTGACTCAAACTAACTCAACTTTAACTACAATGACTGCTGAAATGATTGAAAAAACTTGACTTTAACAAACTAACTCAAAATTACTAAGACCTGAACTTAAAATTTAAAGCTTGGTGGTAGTACATAACCACCTGTGTTTCTTACAAGGCAATATACGATCAAACTATATCAAAATGCCAATGTAACCAATCAAGTAGATGCCTTCTTGATTGATTCTCCTGATCAGATCTTCTGGTCAACAACAGATACTGGTAACTGGGCATCCAAAAACATAATTGACAATAATCTCCTTCATCATTGAATACTGCAATAATCACCTTCACTGCAGACTGCAACAGAGTTGCCATTGAATCCTAAAAAACATGACGTATTTCCTCCTGCTGAAAGAGCAAGGTGTCTTTCTCCTTTGATTCTAATCTTTCTTCACATTGTACTTCAATAAGAGTATGTTCCTGGTCCTCAAAAAATTATGAACAAGTGGATGAGCAGATCTCCTCTTCAAAGAACATTTCAAAACATGAGACATATAAGGAAGAGTTTGAAAGACAATCCTGAATGTTTTGCTCTTCTGTAGTCTGAACATATTGCAGGTTATCTTCATATGATATAATAGCTAGATTGTCATGTTTCTCATTACATTCATCAATCATAAGAAAAGAAACTTTAGATGTTTCGTGAAACTCAAGCATGACATTTCTATCATCTACCAACGATTCATCCAAGGAAACTTTTTCACTTACTTGAACGAAGATCTCGTCTTGTTTTTCATAGAGGGAATCAGCTACCTCCTCATGAAGATCTAGTTCTGGTGAGATAAGGGAAGTTAGGTTTGTAACTCTGTTTTCTCCATTTGAGGCAACCTCAACCATGCAACTCTCTTTTTCCTCATCACAATCTGTCTCTCGATCTGATTTATCATCCCCATTATCTGAGATTGGAACATCATTTTCCTGCATATCATCTTTTATTTCAACCAGATCTGAAATAAAACTTCTTTCATCATTTTCAACCATATGGACATCTTCAACTTGCTGATATATAAAGCTACTTACAGGACTGTCATCCTTTTCAGGAAAGGAAGAAATTCCACCATCACCTTCTTGACCACGTGCACACTACAGATCTGTGTTAACTTGAGCTGGAACATGACCGTTCAAGAGCTGATCTATCTCATCTTCAGATAGAGGAGATAATACCTTTTGTTTTCTTTTTCTCAAATAGTGATTGTCTTCAAGTGAAGGAGTATACAAATTTTCCTCATACTACTGACCCATTTCATGTAATTCCTGTTGACTGTCAAGATGCAAAATTCCTTCATCTTCCATCGTACTACAATCTAGATCCAGCTGCAAATTTTCCTGATCATCTTGATAAGTATCCTCTTTATGTTGCTGAAATGGATTTTCATACAGGGCTTCCATGATCTCATCATCCATTAAATTATCATCTTCATAATATTTCTCAAGGCTTTCAATAAAAGTAGAAGCATGTTTGCAGTAGTCATGAAGTAAATTTAATGATGGATAAGAGTCTTTATACTTCTCAAAGAACATGGCATGAAAATCCTTTAAATAGTAAATACAAGCAGGCAACAAACTTTCATACCAAGATTTGGCTTCACCTTCCAGAGTGGCCAAGAATATCTTCATCAAGCAATCTTCAGGAAAATCAACCTTCAACTTGCAGATATGCATGCAAAATCTAATCAGATGTAAAGAAAAATCCTTCCTATCATCGTCTTTAAATGTAGGCAAATTCCTTGACCAATCTACCTTCAAAATCTTATTTGGGAAGCCTGGAATGTGATCTCGACTCATGGGAGCGTATCTTCTTGCAACATGTTCCATCTTGAAAATCTCAAAGCTACTGATCTTCCTGCAGTGGAATCACCATGAAGGATTGATATCTTGATTTGTCAGTGAATGAAGTCGCCAGGTGAATGATTTCAGCCTTCTTATGTCTAATCGTTGTCCACCATCAACAATCAGATCTGAACTTGATACATGTACTGGGGCAATTAACAAGTTAGATGTCACAGTTACAAGTTAGACTAGAGATTGACTGAAGCAACTTTTATCTACTTCACTGATGCATAGCAAAAGCATTTCGAAGGCTACCTGGCATGACTTCAGGCTCCATCTGTAGCTCATAAACCAAATGACATCAACAAGAAAACCATTTTCGTCCCCAGTGGAGTCGCCACTAGGTTAGAGCTCAAATCTGCCTTAGGCTGAAGGAAGGTAGGACTCAAGATAACATCATACCATGCTCAGCCTCGTAGCCAGCCCTACGAGGATAGGAGAGGGCTCTCTCTAGGTCAATCTTAGCGAAGAGTGTTTCAATGAGGCTGTGAGATGACTTAAAATGGGAAATTGATTTTAGGCTAGTAAATAGATATAAAAAAGGTAATTGATTGAATGTCTGAATTTTCTTGGCTGTATGGGACCAAAGGACAACATGAGATTGAGAAATTAAATTGAAGACACAAATTAGAATAATATGTAGTGGAAACATTGTTTGAGAGGTTGAAAAGGGCATAGGTGATGAATCCTTTTCATACAGAAGAAGCCACACAGAACATGAACGCTTTCCCAAGGCAGAGCAGTGAACTGAATTCTACCTTTCTCACTTAAAAGCATTCAGTTGGAAATGATTATGAATGAAATGTAAAACATTGCAAGACACATATGAAACAAAAAGAAAACATTTATGCCAAACTCACACCACATGGATCTCATAAATCAGAGCTGCATCTTTTCATTAATCCTCTGCCAAAACTGTACAATGAAAGCATTGGAGTTTCCCTCCACACTTCTCCCAGAACTCCCCCCCAACCCTTCACAAATGATTTGTTAATACAATAAATAAGCTCCACTATGGGAAAATGGATCGACCATAAATGAGGGAGTGGTTTCAACTAAACTCATGAAGATAGAAAAAGAGTTGTCCATCTGTTCGGTAGACAGAACAACGCTACATTATTCCACTTAAGACTTTTGATGACCAATGAAAGGTTAAAACTATAGTTGTAGATCATAACTGAAGTCAAAAATAGGTAATTGAATCCTATTCCTCTGCTATTGTAGATATCTTCCCTTTATATTTAGGCTTTCGGTCTTGGACTGTTCATTTTCCCCATTTGAATTAAAACCAATTTTTATAAACATGGATTTTAAATAATATTTCGCCTTTAATGAAGATCTTTTACTGGTTCCTGTTGTGTTTCTGTTGCATTTAAATCTGAATTATATGTGGGTCCTTCTCCTTGGATATCGAGTGTATCCAAATCATTTAGAATATTCTTAACAAATGCATTATTTAGCAGGATTCGTGTCATCAAAGTGCATGATTATGCACCCTTTATACCTCTGGCAAAGTATTGAAAAGAGCAGCCTTTGCGTGCCCAATATGGAGATAACCACGTGGCTCAGGAGGAAAATGTGTACACACGTTTCCTATTTTAGCATCTGGCAGGTCAATTTCCAAGGAACTCTCTACTTTTTCTAAGAAATTTAGGATTTCTTGCCTCATTCTATCCCAAAAGCCACGATAAATAGCATCAAAAATCTGGATGGTAAAGATATCATGTAGATGACAAATAGTATCCATGAGTTGAGCATTTAAAGGTTGCATTCTTCCTCGAATTTCATTTTCACCTCCTACTTCCTTTGTGTCGTGAAGAATTCTTTTGCGTTGCGTTTGGTACATGTGTATTGTTAAATGTTGCAAGAGGAGAACCATCTCTTGAAAATCAAGCCTCTGCAACTGTTCAGACCACGTTAACAAAAGGCTAGCACACAGATATACAAGGAAATTTGCAAAACCATCTCCTTCTACAAGATATGTATCCCACAACCTTGTAACGAGATGAAAAGGAATCTCACGAATTAAAAGGCAGTTAAGCCAGCGGAAAGCAAACTGCAGGAACTCTAGCCCTTGCTTCTCGACGTGTCTTGAAACTGGTTCATCAAGTCGGCGCACCAACTCCTTCAATTTGAAAACAAGCCGCTGAATTTCTGGTTGAGAAAATGTATAATGGTCTTGAATATCATCAAGGAGTTTTGAAAGGCACCAGTAACAATCTGCCTCAACATTTAACATATTTTATGGGGTTAGGTTTGAAAGCATCCAGTTTTCCATATCACCTTCCAAGTACTCTGATAAAAATACTACTAAGAATGTTGTTTCCAGATCATTGATCCCCTGGACATAACCACTTGCAGGATGACGAATGGCCCAGGTATAGAGAATACGCTCCAGGGGTGCTTGTATTTCTATTTGCTGAAAGAAAGTAACATCTGGCACAGTCCTTGACAATACTACAATATGTCGCAACATATTTTCTCATCTTTAGTGCGCTCAACATCTGGTATGTCATAGTACTGAGAGACTATCAAGCGGAGAACACATAAGATGCCATCCTGAATAGGTGACAAATATCCAATTTGGAGCAAGGAGACTGAATGATTTGAAATTTCTTGGAGGCGATGTCAAAAGTTGGTGTCGACCTTGTGCGCTGCATGCAATCCCAACGCACCGCGCCATATGGGTGCACCACGCCAGTTAGAATTCACACTGTGAAATTTTTCCCAATGCGTCGCACACCCTATGTGCGCCGCGCTCAATTTCAATGTGTCGTGCCAGGATTTCACACACAATCTCAGCCTTCAGACCAACCTTTTCATTCTTTCACAATTTGGTTCGGCTTTTTTGAGGACTTGTTTGCAAATGAACCATTTAAACATAAAAATGTTTCATATACATAAAGAATCTTGATTTCATTTGGAAAATTCTCTTTCCAATAATGTAGAACTTTGGCACTTTGAACTTTTCAAAGGTGGACTCTGTTTTTCATTTCCATCTGACTTTCTGACTTCAACGATGGCTCCTTCTTGGTTAATTTTCTGTAGAGATAATGGCGTTAGACTTCGGCGAAAGATAACCAGAGGCCGCATTCGAAGTACTCCATGATGGAAGACTTTAAAATACAAATTTATTACAAAAACAAATTTGACGATTTCTTCTCCAAAACAGAGTTTTGGAGACGAATCATCTTCGAGCATTATTGAAGCACTTTGAGAACAACAATTTGCAAACCCTAGACCTAATGACCAAGTTGACTCTTTTCTTATCAAGCGATAAAAACAAGACTGTAAATGATTTCAAGACTCTCTTAATGAACTTTAATAAACAGAGTTGAGCCAGCAGGACATGGCATAAGGGGTAAATGAGTGACCAGGTCCTTCCGTTAGAATATGGCATGCCCCGTAACAGAGTGCAACTAGACTGAAATGGATTAGACACCTAAGAATGAAATGAAATAAGAGAAATGATCTCTGACGGAGGACTGTCAAGACCGACTCTAACAGTTTGATCATGGATAGTCTAGATCTGAATGCTAACACATGATTTGCACTGTAAATGTTCTGATCTGGGTATGACTGAAGTTTGGAATAGTTATGATGTTTTAAGTTAGCATTTGTAGTTCTGTAAGTTGGTTCACTTTGGTAAAAGTGCGTATACATGCTGGTTGGCACATCAAAGTAGCCTATACATTATGAAATATGATATTTGAAGTTGCACTTGGTTTTGGTTGTTGTTCCAGTGTTCTGGGTTCTTCTCTGTGTTCTGGTGACTCTGTTTTGATGACAGTGTTCTGAATGTTCAAATTGATTGATTGTGATTTTCTTCAGTGATGATAGGTTTTCAGTGATTGAATCAGTTGTGGTTGACTCAGATATTGATAATTGAGTTTCAGTGATTGGTTGATTCAAATGTATTTGATGGTTGTGTTGTAGTGGTGACTGATTTTGAGCTTCAATGTTACTGATGGGTCTAGTATGAAAATTTGATGAAACACGGTCTTTAGATTGTGTTATTGTGTTCCAGGAATATCCAGTCTAAAAATTTATGAAACATGGTCCTTGGAGGAAGAGAGAAGGTCGTAGCCTTCTGTAGGTGAGTGCCTACGTACTAGTAAATGGATCGGCTAGTACAAGAGCCAGGGGATTGGAGCTCCCTTCCAGTAGAAGCTGGAAAATGAGTGAAGGTTGCAGCCCTCTATAGGCCGATGCCTATGACTAGTAAACGGATCAGCTAGTATAAGAGCTAGGGGGTTATAGCTCCCTTCCAGTAGAAGCTCGAGAATGAGAGAAGGTTGTAGCCTTGTGTAGGTGGGTGCCTACCTATTGGTATGGGTCTGCACCAATACAAGATGGTAAATAGGTTTATCTTATTTAAAAGAAGACAACAACAGGTGGCTTTGTCCCACATTGGGTTTCCACCTTAAATCTTGGTGTTCATGTGTGTTGTGTATGTGTGATGGTTTATTCTGTTATTATTGCGCATGGTTACTATTTATATGGTTAATGAAGTACTGATGCACTGATTAAATATCAACATATGACGAATTAATTGGATCATAAGTTTGTTGGATATATTTTGGTTACTTTAAACACAGTTGCTTGTACACGCGAGTTACCTTCATTGAAGTAGCGTATAGAAATCAGAGTATGAAATGAAAAAGTTATTGATTTGACTAATACTAATTCACCCGCCCCCTCTTAGTATTATTTCCAACAATTGGTATCAGAGCGGGTCCTTTGCCAGAAGCTTAATCGCTTGAAGGAGATCCGTAGAAACAATGGGAAAGAAGATAAAGAAGAAAGTGCCTCAGAAGAAGAAGACATCTCAAAGGAACAATGACAACATGAGAGAAAATGGGCCTGTTAGAGTCGGTCTTGTCAGTCCTCTGTCAGAGATCAAAACTCTTTCTGCATCTCATTTTTAGGTGTCTTGCTCCATTCACTCAGCTGCATTCCACTAGAGGCATGCCATAATCTGACGGAAGGGTCTTGTCAATTCATTCCCCTCATGTCTGGCACCTACTGGCTTAGGTATTTTCATCAAAGTTATTAAAATCCACGACATTCAATGTTTGATATTTTAATGGACAAGACCCATTTCAGTCATTAGGTCTACGGTTTGCAAATTGTTGTTCTCAAAGTGCTTCAATAATACTTGCACGCCAGAGGAAGGTTCAATAATTCACTCAAGTGATGTTTCTGAGCAAGAAAAGATGAATTTTCGAAAACTAAGAGAGGTTTTTGTCCAAAATAGACCAAGGAAGAAAAACTCCTTCACTTTTTACACAGGCGTCATGGTTTCAGAGAAATGTCAAAAATACAATTGCCTCGGGAGAATTGATGCACCTCTAAAGTGACTTTGGTAAAATCAAGTTTTCTCCTAGTTTGGTTAGCCAAATGACTTTCTCGATGAGTAAAATGATAATTTGACACAAATATATTTCAAATGAGCTATCATGAGCTCAATTTGGAGTTGAGGAACACCTTCAAAAGCTGACTGCAACAGCACTCTGCCTTGAGGCAGCCTCACTGGGCACATTTTGACCAGTCTTGGGCGATTTGATTTTTGACAGGGAAAATGAACTCCAAATTGCAAAATCCTACCTGGGTTGCAAATTATACTAAAATACGTTTCCAACGAGCTATCCTGCACCCAATTTGGACACTGAGAAGGCCTCCAAACCTCTCCTACCAAAAGCACTACGCACAGGCTCAGGGCGCGACGCTTAGTATTGGGAGCTCCAAATCAAGAATGGTTTGCATTTTTGGATTCAGCATAAAAAATCATGATTTTTGGTGCATGGACAAGAAATTTGGAGAATTTTTGGGGCATTTTTGGTGATTTGACAACTTTTGGGCACAAAATAAGGTTTTTCTCCTTGTGCGCTGCGCCACTGGCGCGACGCTTAGGATTGGGAGCTCGAAATCACAAATGGTTTGCATTTTTGGATTCAGCATGAAAAATCATGATCTCTGGTCCATGGCCAAGAATTTTTGGCAAGTTTTGAGTCCCCAGGAGGTCAAAAAGACTCAAAAAATGACCTCTCTGCCCCTATTTTGACACACAAGAAGCAGTATTGGGATATTGAAGTTTTGGAGGGGAAAATGAGCACCAAATTCAGAAATTCCACTTGGGTTGGAAAGTAGACAGGCGGGGATTTCCAACAAGCACACTTGGGCACAATGTGGACGTAATCAAGACCCTCAAAATCACCTCCAAAGTGGCGCAATTCATATATATTTGGGTGCGGCGCACAGGGACCAAAAGGCCAAAATCACTTCCACTCCACGAAATTTCGATTTGCGACTTTCTCCAAGTGGGCCCTCTCATTTACACTACACTTTTTTGGCACCTAAGGCAAAGTTTAAAGAGTATTTTCACTAAATGTTGGCTTCTATCCAAGTGGCAAAGGAAGGTGAGCAGTCACCCAAGCCACTTGTCATTCTTGTAATGCTGCACCTGTAACTAATGGTTGGCTTTCCATTTCCAGTTTGTAATCATTTGAAAAATTCCCCAACTCTTGGTCATTCTATTTCCCAATGGAATAATCTATTTATTGTATGCAAACCATTTGCAAAATCTTGGTGGTAATTTCTGGGAGACTGTGGGAGAGAAACTCAGTTCTTCATTGTATATTTTGACAGAGAATTAATGAAAGGCAGCGGCTCTGGTTCATGAGATTCATGTGGTGTGAGTGTAGCAAATGTGTTCTCTTTATGTTTCATATGTATTTCGTTATGTTTCACAGTACATTCATATTCATTTCCAGTGAAATTTTCTAAGTAAGATAAGGTAGAATGTTTATTGCTCTACCTGTGGGAAAGTTTCACGTTATGTGTTCTTCTTCTGTTGAAAAGGATTCATGTGTTTATGCCCTTTCACCCTCCTAAACAATATATCCATTCTACATTATTTCAAATTAAATTGCTAGACTTTCCACCTGTCTTGCCTCACGAAGTAATCTGTGCCTTTGTGTTAAATTCTCTGCTTATTGTTGTTCGTTGGTCCCATACATCCTAGAAACTCAATCATTTATCAAAAATTTCTTCTTGTTCCCATATTTATTTAACTAGCCTAAAATCAAATATTTCATTGTAAGTCATCTCAGACCATATCATTTATCTATTCACTGAGCGTGACACAGAGAGAGCCCTCTCCTGTTCTGGTAGGGCTAGCTACTAGACTGAGCGTGGTTTGTGGTTACCCTGAATTTTGCCTTCCTTCAGCCTAAGGCAGATTTAGGTGCTAACAGGGCCATCAGGTGGAATGAAGTATTCATATTCAGAATCACCTCAGATTGAAGATGAACAAGCAAAAGAAGTATTAGGATACAAATTTTTGTTCTTCTGGTGATACTTTTCTCTGTTCATGCAATGTTGAAGATATTGAAAGTAATATTGAAATAAATATAGAAGCAAAAGTTAAAAGCCTCACAAGTAAAATTAGAGATCAACAAGATCTATTTAACAAAAGGGAGTGTGCCTTCAAAGAAGAAGTTACTAGATTAAAAGCTCAGTTGGAGGAAGGAAACAAAGTAAGGAAGCAGTACAAGGAAAAGGAAGATCAATGTCAAAAGATGCAGGAAGAAGTGACATCATTAAGAAATAAAGTAAATGAAAAGAGCACAACAATCAAGAGACTTAGAGATAGATCTAGTTACTATGAAAGTCTTGAAGCTACGATCGTCTCTCTAAAAGAAGATCTTGAAAAATCAAATAAGCAAAATGAAGAACTACCTCAAGCAGATAAAGAATAAGAAAATGATATTCTCAAATTAAGGCAACAAGTGGAAGAAGGAAGAAAGGCTGAAGGAATCACGAAGAAGCAATATCTTGAAAAGGAAGAACAATATCAGGTTGAGGTAAATATCTTAAAAGGTAAATTAGAAGAAGAGGATAAACTATTATGATTTCAAGATAGTACTAAGGTTTTGAATAATATTCTTAGCCAAAGGTCTCCTACCATCAAAATTGTTCTTGGTTTTCATGAATCTGTTGAAGGTGAATCTAGCTCTCAAGATGAGGCAAGAAACTCTAATGCAAAATCTGAAATGCTCAACAAGGAGATGAGAAGTCAACCCCATCAACAACCAAGGAAATAAAGTCTTCAAAGAAAATATTTTACTCCTAAATATGAAAGTGATAGTCGGTTATTTCGTCCGATGAATAATGTTGAATGTTTTATATGTCATAATTTTGGACATGTTGTAGTGAGATGCAGAAGTAGAATGGTTCAAGACCGTCACACAGAAAGATCATCAACTTCCAGGTACTTTAAGCGATATTTTTTTCTTGCAATATGTTTGGTCACAAAGCCATTGACTACTATAGAAGGAATATGAAACATGTAAGATGTTATGCATGTAACAAGTTTGGGCACATAGCAAAAAATGCAGGAGAAAATTTCAGCCCACATGCTAGAAGGAGAAAACACCATCACACTCCAAGGTATCGAAGACGAAGGAAGTACAACTAGAAAGATGTGACATAGCATAGTATACAAACATAACAGACTCAAGGGGAGTTGAAAGTGTGAAACTTCAGTACTCTAAATCTCATACGCAGTTATCATGAAGACAAGTCACGTATATATGCAAGATCGAAGTTGCACAGTCACATATATGTTGGTTTGAAGAAAAAGAAGTGGGACACACTCAGAAAAAAGGGGTCTGATATGGTTCAGTGAATTATCAAATATCTGTTTTGTTCTTATTGATGATGATTACAGTCTGCTGATAATATGTAGAAGTGATCTTGAGTTGTTGATTACATGATGTATATCTGATTGATGATGGTGCCTTGATGACTCTTACTGATATTTGCAATGATTAGATCTGATAGCGAATGGCTGGCACAGGTTCAGGGGGAGCACATGCTTCTAATATTGCATTGTTTGCATTAAGTTAGAATATCTTGGTACATGAGGATGCTTATATTGCTTGATCCACATGATTGTTTAACGATGGACATTTATAGGTTGTTGATCTTGATGCCACTATAAGAAAAAAGTACATTAGTGAGGGGCTAAAAATGTCACCATAAGTTCATTGGTGACGGTCAAAAGAGCCTTCGTCACCAAAAACTAAACATCACCAAAGGTGGCGTTGCCAAAAATATAGGTGTTATGGTGACATTCAAAGTCCATCACCAATAATTATTTATAATGATGGATAATGACCGTCACCATTTCATATGAGCAATGGTGACGGACCATAGCCTCGGTCACCAAAAAATGAACGTCACCAAAGGTGGCATCGCCAAAAGTATAGGTGTTATGGTGACATTCAAGTCCATCACGAATATTGATTATAATGACGAATAGTGACCGTCACCATTTCATATGAACTATAATGATTTATTGTGATGGATCTTTCATGGCTGTCACTATTGGTGCATATATATGGTGACGTTTGTTGACTGTCACCAAAAGATGCATTGCCAAAAGTATAGGTGTTGTGGTGACATTCAAAGTCCATCACGAATAATGACTATAATGACGGATAGTGACCATCACCATTTCATATCAACAACAATGATTTATGGTTACAGACCTTTCATGGTCATCACTATTGATGTGTATATGGTGGCGTTCGTTGACCATCACCATTTCATATTTTGGTGAGGGTCAAAAAATGTCACCATAAGCTCATTAGTGATGGGAAAAAGAGCTTCTGTCACCAAAAACTGACCGTCGTTATTTCATATGGATATTAGGGAAAGATGGAATCGAACCACCAACCTCCTACTTGTAAAGCAGATGCTCTTCCATTGAGCTAGCACCCTTTAAGGAATTAGACTTTTAAAAATTAGACCTTGAAGCTTCATAAATTGTAAATTCTACAACTTTAAATAAATTAAAGTCTTGGAAATCTTTTACTAAATAAGAAAAGAAGCATCGAAGCTGAAGGTCCCTACCTAATGGTTATGGAAGTTATGAAATATGGGTGGATGGAAAAATAGTTACGTATAATAGAATCAATATGTTAAGTTTAATACTCAATTAGAAGTGAAATTGTGAAGACATTTATAACTTATAAATTACCTATAACTACAAAATGCACCAAATATTGCAAAGGAAATGTCATAAGTGGATAGCATATGGAAGAAGAACATTGATGAAGATAGATGAAATATGTTATAGGTTGAGTGAAAGAAAAATCTCAATGTTGTTGTTGTTGGGTTTTGAGATATCTGAATGATATCTAAACTTCTATGCAAATGTAACATTGATCTCCAGAAACCATGAACATCATAGGATATATAATATATATATATATATATATATATATATATATATATATAATATATATATATATATATATATATATATATATATATCCCCTTCACATAAACCAACATGCAATTTGGAATTTCAGAAGTCCGCACTAAAAACACAACAACAACCAACAAATAAAAAAAATTGACTTGGAAAAAAATCAATAGATTCACCTTCATTCTTTAGCTACTTCTATTTACTTGAATTTGACTTGTGACACTCTTTATCTGACAAGGAATCAAAATCATCACTAGTATTAAATTCTTCCAACACGAACTTTGGAGATCCCACTGACATCTGCATTTTTGTTGCCATGCTTGAAAACCATGGAGATCCATGTCGATAGTAGAATAAGATGTGTGCCTGCTGCTCAAAAATACATTCTTTATTAACCATTGTTACCTGACATAAACCAAAGAGACAACATAATATCAATGTACATGAAATCCCCTACCAAAATATAATCATCAAACAACACAATATCAGTGTGCACAAAATCCCCTATTGAAATATAATCATAATATACCTAAGAAGTCTAAAAGATGTTCTTAATTAATAAACTTTGTATTTGGAAATTCAGTTTCTTTATATTTAAAAAAGAATACGTTGTACAACAATTTTGTCTATTTATCGAGGCAATTATATCATAGCATATGTCACATGGTAGCAATCTACAGTACCTAAAGTAAAAAGACAAATTTTCTCAAGAAAATAGATTTAGAAAAGAGCTTTAAAAACTATATTTGTCATCCAAGTTTTAATTAGTTTAACAACAAACTGGTTGGATTTTGAAAATCAAAATCATTCATAGAAAGGAACAGGACAATGGCCAAAGTCGTTATTCATACAAATAAAGCTAGAGTCACTATTGTCATTGTAGATAACTAAAATTTGGGTAGTGGTCTAACAGTTAGAACTTATTTGAAGGGAAGACTCGTCAATACCATCATTTTTTTCCAGGGTCTATTGTGTCTCTAGATCGAGATCAAATAGCTTTCTATTCTCAAGTTCTACCTTTCAAGTACTGATTTCTAACTCACCCTTTAAAACAAAATTCTATCACTCCATTTGATTTTGTTTCGTCAAGAGAATTGGCAAGACCTTCCCATCCTCTGTTTTACATCAATTAATAACCATCCATCAATGATATAAAGAATAATAGATACACAACAAAGGCCAAATATGTGCTTGTTGTATACCTATGTTCTAGGACTCATCTGACCTTATTTGTGCAAAGAGCTCACCTTGAAAAAAAAAACATCCACGTGGAATTTACAAAACTTTTTTAAATCAAATTCCATGCAGACCAATTAAAATATGAACATCCCTTTAATCAATAAAATGTCTGACTTAAAATAAAAGTGGATTAGAATTGAATGTTATATCAACCATGTCAAGTAACTAACATAGGGTGAGAAATACAAGCCATTCATATTGGATTAGTGAAGTAATTGATCTAATAAAGCTCAAAATCAAACATATGACTTACAGCTAATAAAAACACAAATAAATGGCTTATAATTAAGACATGAGGTTGCCCTTTCAACCCAGTCATTAAATAACTCTTCTTTATGTCACAGACCATTAAACCTTTTATGATACCAGGTGGAAGTGGTATTGTAACATTAACCTCTGATAGAGTCTGTGTCCATGACTACTTCTCAAGATCTGCTCCATTACCAATGTTTTGGGCTAGATAAGATACATGAAAAAACCATCAACATGAAAATGAAATCTACATCCTTGTAAAAAACTGGGAGGAAAAAAAATCCAGAAATTGAAACAGATTGTAGGATAACTCATTCCTGCAACATGATTATCTTGTCATGAACAATAAAAAAATAAATCAGGGGAAATGTAATTTTTGCCACATTTTGACAGTCATTTCCTTTTGCATATTCTATGAGCAATTGATGAAAAAAGTCAGCTAAAGTTTGTTAACATAAGGATTATAGTAAAACATAAAGGAACTACTCCAACACATATAAAATCCTAAACATAAGTATCTATACATATAAGTATTTAGTGAGGACATTGTATTTTGTGAAAATATGGAAGTCAAATCTTTGAAATAACACAATCTATGGTACACAACCTTTTGAAGTCCATTCATTCGAGTATTTAAAAATTCCATTCAAAAATTGCTTCAAAGTTCAAAGTTCAAACAATTAACATGTAGCCTAAAAAATCTTAGATTTGAAAAGGAGATAACCCAAAGATGTAGAGCATATATCTCACATTTATATATCGTAATTTCCAGAAATTGAAATGACACTTTTTAGCATAATATTGTGAGTTCAGCCCAAAATGCTAGAAAAAAGTATTGATGGTTATTTTTGTTGAAATGGGAAACTAGGGCCAAATTTCACTTTGAACAGCTCCTTTAGGGAGGATAATTGTGGCATTGAATTCCTCTTTTCGAGAGGACCAAAATCAATCTAAAGATCATCATATTTGGATAAGTAGAAGTGGAATTTTGAATTTATGTTTCCCTCATGTAAATTATTTAGGTCGGCCTCAACTATATGTCGGCTTAAGAAGATCAAAATTCACACACGTCAACTTCATTGAATTTTATATATAGAGGAGAATTCTCTCTCATTTGGGACACAAATATCAAAAGAAAAATGTATCTTTGTGGCAGCGAAGATTAAGGAGGATAAATTCAACTACATGTCAAGGGGACCCAGCGAACAACCACATAAGAAGGTACATGTATATGTAACATAAGTTTCATTTAGATTTAGGTGCATGAAGCACTTTCAAGCTAAAAAAACTTCAACAGGAAATCTCACAGGTGACATACTACAATTTGACTATTCGCAGTCAGTAGTGTTTCTTCAAGTCCATAACTGAATGATATAATTTATTCGAAATTGGTTAAGGTGCAAAACTTACAAATTCACTTTTATGACGCTTGTTCCATTTAAAGAGTCATAAAAGATAAATTTAAATTTAATATTTCACCAGCAAGAAAACATATTAAGTGCTCAATAATCCAACAACTGTAACACTTTCAAGACCTTTCAAATATTCATAACAGCGACAATCGTGAATCATTGGGATAATGCATTCCATTAAATTATAATCTCGGTTGTGCACATTATCTTTTGGATATATATAGAGGTTTACAAGCTGAGCCAATTTGTTAGCGATAAACCAATTTCATCAACATTCAAAAAATGAAAATGAAGATAGAAATGAATGAAAGGAGATATCTACCTTGTAGGATAATTTAGAAACCAAAGCGCAGAATTGTAGAATTTGTACATAGTGTTAACCACACTTTTAGGACTTTTGCTTCTTAACTAATTCACTTTCTTGTCATCAACACCCTCTGTAATGAGGGAAACTTTAATAACTGTCAAGGTTTACATTTAGAGAGACTACGTGAAAGTTCCTGTAGATGGAGATCTTACTCCCTTATTTCAATCACTGGGTAAAACTACAAGTCACACACCAAAACAGATCGATGTTACCTATGTGAGTATGTATTCCTTTAGCTATCATGAATTTTGTGGGTGCTACACACACACACACACACATGTGTGTGTGTGTGTGTGTGTGTAATTAATCCTTTAGGATGCCTGTAAGCCTTTCAATGCTCTTTACGCCAAATGTATTCTTACAGTGGTCAATGGCTTGTAGGTAAAACCATTGGATAATAAAAATCAATGTTGGATAAAGAGAATAAAAATGAAAAATACCAACTATAGAACAAAAGATGATAGCCCCCAAAAGTTTTCTACCAAATCTGCATTTTCTGGCAGACCTCAGGATATAAGGTAGTTTCAACTATTTGCATGTCACAGTTAGGATAGAAATAAACAAGGATAGATTACAAGTTTCCATTACTAATTGCATCAAAATGTTTATATGATTATCAACGCGTAGTGATAATGGTTGTAAGGTGACAAGAAATAATTCATATCTAACTCACAAGTTGTACCTGTGTATGCTTTAAGACTAAACTCATAGGCTTGTAATTGAACTCTTACAACAATCAAATTAATTCATGCACTATCAAGAAATATCATCAATGATATATTTCCTTATAAAATATTATGCCTCATACCTTGAATTCGACCTAAGGTTTAATGCATTTCAATCATAAGAGGTATTAACCTCAGATAAAATGGGCAACTGAGTTAGGGGCGAAGCTTTTCCACCCAACCATAGATTGGGCAGCACTGTGATCTTTCTTGTTGCCTAATCACCCTCGAGCTAGATTCCAGGGCATAAGGAGGTTGCTCAAGAATGAAAACAATTAGAAATCCAAGGAAAGATCTCCACCCCGGGTTGTCAAGGGGAAATGTTGAAGATGTAGTTGAAATCATCGACAAAATGCTTGATTGGGATTTTGTGCCTTGGAATGCAATCATTTCAACTTTTATCTAGCAAGGCCACAATAAGGAGACTCTGAAGCTTTAATTTTAGATGAAACTTGCAATTTTAAGGCCAAACTAATTTACATTGGCAAGTGGTCTAAATCAATGTGCCAACTTCATGTGTCCGCAATGTGGTGTGCAAGTTCAAGCTAAGGTAATCAAAGTGGGATTTGAATCAAATTCCTTTCCATAGCTTTCTCTTATTGAAATGTATGTTAAGTGTGATAGAATGGAGGATGCAATCCAAGTGTTTGATCACATCTGTGTGCCTAATGTTTTCACATGGAATTCTTTGGTTGTCGAATATGCCCGATGTGGTAGGTTAGAGCGTGCAAGGTCATTGTTTGATATGATTCCTGAGAGGGATGTGGTCTCTTTGAGTACATTGATTAGGATCTACACCAAACATGGGTATAGTGAGGAATCCCTCCAATAATTTCATGAAATGCATAGGTCTAGCATGAGGCTGAATGATATTACCTTCAATAGTTCCCTCAATGCTTGTTACCTTACACTCCATTGAGTAAGGAAGACATCTACATGGCTTGATAATGATAAGTGAACTTAAATTGGATGTCTTTTTCGATAGTTCCCTTGTGGACATGTTTGCTAAATGTGTTGGAGTATAGATGATGCACACCTTCTGTTTGATAAAATGGTTATGTGAGTTGTAATTTAATGGACATCAATCATTACGAGTTTGGCACCTTGGAGAGAGCACACCAATTATTTGATACAATGCCAAGAAGGAATGCAGTTTCTTCGAATGTAATGATGGCAACATATGCCTAGGTTGGGTATGGTGAGAAAGCCATACATATTTTTAGAGAAATGTTTTTGGCAAGAATGAAGACAAACTTGGTCACCTTTGTTAGTGTTTTAAGTTCATGTGCCCATTTAGCAACTTTGAAGTAGGGCAGGCAAGTCAATGTACACACTATTAGAAGTGAACTCAAGTCAAAATGGGAAGCCACCTGACTTGAAGACTAACATGCACATCGAACTGGTGGGCCATGCAATCTAGCAAAAGATAGCTGGTGTGGGGTTTGAACCTGCAACTTGCCAATGACAACACCCACATATGGGTTTGCAATGAAAGTGGTATTCCTAGTGAGAGATTAGAGTTTTCAAGGGAAGTGTTTGTTAAAATTCCACTAAGAATATGCATTGATGCAGTACAAATGGTCTCCCTCTAAAGTTTTCTCCCCAAGTTTAACAAAGGGTGAATCAACTGCACAAGTAGCACCAAATGCCTCTATATTCAGATATTCAATTTTATTTCAAACTGCTTAGAGCTCAAACATAGCTCTATTCTTATTAAATATCCACTTAAGAGGTAATACGATTTTCGCAGCTTATCAATTTACAATTTGGCACATAGCAGTCGCCAGGAATGTTTATGAAAATCCAAAACCATTGTAGTCTCTTCTAGATTTTTCAAAGAAAATTTTCACCAATCTCGTAATATTTCTATTTCGACAAAATTGAAGACACCCTCCTCCGGTCTATCTTGTATTTTGTTATTGGAATGGTTCATGGCTATTGTTAAAGTGTTTCAAGGTTTGGTAGATTGGTAAAAATATGTGCCAAATAAATGTTTTATTGCACTAATTACAAAGATATGGATTTGAATTCCATCATCCTCAGTGTAACTACTTCCTGGTTTTGGTGCAAACAAACATATTATCAGAGTGGCACTTGAATTTTGGCATTCGTATCAGAGTGGTGGTTTCCTAATATTTAATATTGTGAATGGGTGAATGAAATGTAGGACAATTGGCCTGCATGCAAAAATATTTCATTTCAAGGATTTGGTGCTATACCCAATGTGTATATTGTAGACTAGGATGTATACGCAGTAGCTTGTAGGGCCATGATTGTCCTACTTTTGGGTTGATTTGATATGTACCATTGTAGACTTTGCAATTGAATAAAGTAGTGAAGCTGAAAGGGGAAGTTTAGAGTAGGTAATGAGCATAGGATGAATGCTACCACCATATCAGGTGCAAAATATTCCCATAACAGGTTTCAAAACCAGGTGGATATACAAAACATATATGGGTATTTGCTTTGTTATTCTGGGAAGTATATATTGTCTTAGCATGCCTTAAAACGATGTGGTAACTTTCAAGAAAAATGAATATTAACCTTTCCTATCTTGTTATTATGGCCTTTTTGGGTTCATGGCTACCTCAGGTCTTCTCGATTAGATTTTTTTCTAACATAGTCTATGGCACAAGGAAACGTAGTGAAAGTTGTGGGGATGCCTCAATTCCATATCCTTTCTATATCAATTCAAGGCATTGTTAGCTGAATGGATTCAAATTTCAATTCTATAAAAATACTGTGAGGATTTAAGTGAACAACCTTTAATATAAGTTTCTCATCATATGGGATCATCATCAATCCTCTCTAATCTTCCTATCCTAAGAACCTCAAGGGCTTCAGTGTCAAAGGCACGAAGAGTTAGGCAATTTCTGTCAGCAACCTTCTCTAGTTTTCTAACTGCAAGAATACTCTAGATTTTTTGCTGAAGTGCAATATTTCTTAAATGTAGAGCTGCAATGAGTAGTGCATGTTCAATAGGAGATTTTTCTATCCCTTTCTGAGTGAGACAATATGGCATCATGGAGATGATGACTTTTCTCACTTCTCCTAGTTGCAGTGCCAGAGTTTCATTAGTTGGATACTCACACCCATGATGGTCCCTTTGGATGAAAAGTGTGGGCTACGTGGGAATTGGGTGTTATGGGCACTTTTTGATGATGTTCACTATGACTTCAATGTGTTCTATCAACATGCATTAGATGTAACTAACAATTTAAGGTGTGCTTCTAAAGTTGGCTATCAAGGACATGAGTTCCATTAAGGTACTAGATACGTAAGTGTATGCAAAAAGCATGGTTAGAAGGCATACGATAAGGATTGTCGAAGAGATCACAATTGAACAAAGACAATAGTCCTCGCAGCTGGGCTTGTGGCATCGGAAACACTTGTGGTAGAAAAGTCGAAAAATGTCTCTTTTATCTAATTCAGAGATGGAGAACCTGAGGTTTTTTGGAATGGGATGATAGAGAGAGGCTAGGTTGTCAAACATGTTTATCAGAATGTGAGAACTATTGCACAAATTTCCATTTGCAGTATGTTGTTTTGATATGTAAGTTGTAACATTAAGACTCTATAATCTCTTTGAGTAAAATATTTGAGGTCCAATAACTTGGGATGCCTCTCTAGAATTTATTGAATGGTGTTTCTGACACAAAAATGAAGTACTTTAATCTTGTTGAAAAATAAACTAAATGGTTCAACGATTACAGAAGAAAACTATAATTAATGTTGCACTCAAAGGCTTGTTCAAAAATGAGATAAATAAACTTGGGCTTGAAAAGAATATCAGAATAAGTTCATGCCATCCACATCTCAGTGTTTGATATGGGGTACTTAGGTCGCCCCATTTCTGGGACCTAGTTTCATGGAGAAAATACCCTTGCAGAGGTGTAACTCGGATATTTAGGATAATTTCAACTAGTTTTAAAGTTAAAATTGTTTAAAAAAGTAAGGTACTTTTAGTTCCAGATATCCCATCCTCCATTTATTAGTTTCGTATGTAGAAAACAATGTGGTTCAAGTTTACATAGAGGCTGATATAATGTTTAAAGTTCTCAAGCTTGTAAAATTGAATTTCATGTAATGTAGAAATGAAAGTTCTCAGGAAAATTAAATTGTAGCATGCTCTTTGGGCCATTTTTAATGTTTCTTGAGTTTAAAAGAAGCACTTTCACAAATCTATGAGGTTGTTAATGCAAACTGTAAACACCTTTGAATGTTATTCTGTGTATTTTTTTGTTTTTCTCTAATAGAATAAATTGTAACCTAAGGCAAGGAGTTGCACAAAAGATCCACAAGGAAAACTTTCCTAAATCAAAGATGAAGTCAATGAGCAAAAAACCAATGTGAACATGCTAGCATTCAATTTCCCAAGGGTGACTTTGTATACTATTTGCTAGAATTGAAGGTTGTATCCCACTATCCAAAGTAAGTTCTCTCAACTACACTTGGTATGCTAATAAATGCTTCTGGGAAAAATTCACAGCTTATTTTGCATAATTCACTAGAAAATGTATTTATTGAACAAGTATTGATTAATCAATTCAAGGCTTGATCACCTTTTCTAGTTCGAAAGCATACAATAGAAGCCCTTGCTAGCTTGGATGGAAATAGCTACTTAAGTATCAAGCTCCAAAATGAAGAAGAAAAGTGTTTTCTAGTGGGTTTACTTATAAGGGATGCAGATGATGTTTAGGAGGAACTCATAATGTCTCTTAAAATTCTCTACAATAGTGCAAATAATATGTGGCATGCCATTCAAGGCAGGGAAGGTGTAGAACACTTGATTTTTCTTCTTTCCCTTTCTTCAAATAGTAGTAGGAATGTGCAGTGGCCTTGCTTTATATGTTATCAAATAAAAATGATGAAACAAAATGGGAAATTACTGCTACAGGTGGCATACCTCCTCTAGTCTAGATTCCGGAGATTGGATCTTCAAAAGTGAAAAAACACTTTAAAAGTGTTATTGTGAACCTCTGTATAAAAGTGAAGATATACATTCATGTTTTGAAAGTGTAGATGATGTACCTGCATTTATTGGGTTGTTGAAAAAATGGTAGTCCAAGTGGAAATAAATTACTGCAAAGACATTGAACCATCTCACCCATAAATCAAAGAGTAGCAATATCAACCAACTCATTAGTTTTCTAATTGGTGACTTACCAAAAACAAAAGTTCATGTTTTGGAGGCCTTAATATCTTTATTGAATATAGTACTGGAAATGATAGAATTAAAACAATGACTAAAATCCTTTGTTCTAGTAATGATAATACTTGAGCTAAATTTGCTTCAGTTCTTGCTGCATTATTTAACTGCAGAAATTATTTATGTGAAAGCAATATTGTAATTGAATACATTGGTGATTGGACTAGTCCTAAGGCTCAACAATGCACAATCAAAATATATTTTGATTGAATAAACATGTTATCTTGCTGCTATTTTTTGTTAAGAAAACAAATCCAAGAAGGTGTGAAGTTGTTGCTAACCATTAGTTGTTGCTAACCATTAGTTAGCCTCGTAAAATCTTTAGTGATGTTTCCAGAAAATATGATCATGAATTTTCCCGCATATAGGGTTCTCATGAGATGCTGGTCTGAATAAGGAAAAATATTAAGAGCTCTTGGAGATGATATGTTGAAGTTTTCCCATCTTTTGTAGCGAGAAATTTTTTCTTGTTTTTTGAAATGTTAATATATAACAAGAAGGATTGAGGAAGCTCTTGACTCGATCCATGAGATGAAGGAGAGAAGCATTTTGCCTAAGCCCAAGAGTTTCCATATGCTAGTTAAAGATTGTGAAAAAAATGGAAAAATGAATTATGCTATGCAATCAATGTCATGAAAATGAAAAATTGCATGCCTGAGGAAAATGTTTATGGCATCCTTATCGATGATTAGTTGAAAATAGGCTAGTTGAAGAGAGGATTTGATATAATGCATATCATGAAAGAACTAGTTTGAATTCCTATTGTTTCAAGCTACACTGCCTTTGTTTAACATCTTTTCAGGGAAATAAAATACAAAGAGGCTAATAACTTAATAAGTACCTTTGGGAAATGCAAGCATTTGGTTTTGAACGTGATGCTCTAATTATCATAGCAATGATTGTTGGAGAAGTAAGCTAGGGCCACACTTCTAAAGTGTGGGAATTTTTTAATGCCACAAAAAACAAGGGACTAAACCCTACTTAGAAACCTATTGTATATTCATTAAAGATATTTATAAATCTAGAAGGACGGAGGAAGCTTCCAAGATTTTGTTGGAAATGAAGGACAGAAGTATAAATCCAAGTGCCAGAATCTTCCAATAGGTTGTTTATTCTATAGAAAATTAAGGGAAGTGAGACAAGGTTGTTGAAGTGGTGAGGGTTATAAAAAAAATCATTTAATCTTGTTCATTAGGAAAAGGAGGGAAAAACAAGAATTAATCAAACTAATGTTCCACATTTCAATCTTGACCATGCTATTGATGAATACAACCAAAAGCCTCCACATGATGACCATGTCATTTTGCTTAAGGATCATCCAAAACGAATGCAGTCTGATTCTAATGTAGAGGAAATATGTATGGGTCCGATGACTCCATGAATGGAAAAAGGTTTCTTGATGAAAAAATAATATTATAATATTATAACATTAAAATAAAGGAAAAATATATTTATAAAAGTGGGAAAAGCTGGTTACCTAGTCATTCATTTAGTGAACAATTCATGGTTGACTAGTCAGTGAGTCCTGGGCTTGGACTTTGTAATTGATGGAGAAGTCGGTGAGTCCTAGGTTTGGACTCTGTAACCGATTGAAACATGGTTATTCAGTTAACCATGTTGTAGATGATGCATCCTGTGATGATGTGACCCCTATGCTGGATCTGGGAGCCTAGTGCTCCAAGGGTTTGTTGGCCTTGTTTATGGTCTAGAGGATGTCTGCAGCCTTGGGGAAGCATGGGTATTGGGTTGGAACCTTAGAAATTAGCTAGGAGGGTGCCTAGAGCCCTGAAGCATCCTGTCTACTAGGTTGGCATCTTGGTCATGGATGTGAGGATATTTTTGGTTGCCGTAGTCATGGAGTTGAGGCCCTGGCTAAGATGACGAACAATGTAGTTTGTGGATGGGTGGAATGTCATATTTCTGTAGCCAGCCACCAATTCATACAGATGAATGTTTAAAACTATTTATGTGCACATTTGGTTCCACTATACTTACATGTGGATTGGTATTCTATTGATTTGACTGTGCTCATACTGTGTGTTAAATTTAAGTTATGCATCTGATATTAATACATTGGCGTTGTCGGTATTGTTACATGGCTATGCATTTGTTGGATTATGTTTTGGTTTATGATTTGTGCATTATGGTTAACTGTGCCTAGGTTATTTGTGATTGTGTGAAATTGTAACTGAATTATGCATATGTTTGCGGCGAAATTGTGAAATGTGGAGCTTGGGTGACTGATGTTCATGATAACCACAAAGATATTGACTCTCATTGAAGAGCTAAATAAGTTCTGGCAGGTTTAGATAACTCTTCTATAAAATGTTTGAATGGACAACATCTCTAGCAAATGTAAATATTGACATTTTGTTGCAGAAGCTAGAATTAAAAACAAAGAGTAGCATGCTCTGAGTTGTTGACTTGATTGATAAGTACACCTTATCAACAAACAAAACAGTTCCATTATTTAATATAATTTACATTGTTCAATCAAAAATTTACATACGTAATACTCACCCTTTTAAATCTAGGTTCCATGCTACCTGAAAGCACAACTACAAATGGTGATTCACTTGCTGTGACACACATTAGTCCTTCCCATATTATCAAAGTTGATGTGAAAACCATTCCTGTGAAATAGTCAAAAGGTGACATCCAGTAAGTCGGAATGTAGATATAGTTTAGCATATTCACAAGTTTGCAAAATATATCCATTAGATTTATAGAAACAAAGACAATATTACAAAAAAAACATGATATATTATCTATATGGTTAAACTAGAAGGAAATTTAATTAATGTCGATTAATGACCCAGGTTCAAAAATGCTTAGCCAAAAAAATCCCAACATTAGCGGCCCTTTCGGCAACAGTCCGCGTAGCACGGAATGAAGTCTCACCTGAGGTAGTATGGGAGGGTTTTGGAACCAGGTTTCCGCACCCTAGGGATGCCTTGATGTAGTCTAGGTCTTCACAGAGTAGTCCTTCGTGCTATGTTGCTTTCGCATAGCTATCTTTACGAGGCGACTACCTTAGTCAAGTGCGAATACAATTTACCATTTTAGGTGCTTAATATTATTATAGATCTTTGGTTACTTATGAAGGTACAACACTTTTAGTTATTATTCAACACAAATAGACATGCGCGTAATCATAAATCAGGAACAAATGCATAAAATAGAATCAAAACAAATACACGATATTCCAGAATTGACTTATCTTTTTTTAATGCCTTTATCTGGTTACAATCCACTTCTTGCCCTCCGCACACAGCTGCAGGGGTCTGTGCACACAGCTGTGGACTCTACTAGGCCTCCGTGCACACAGCTACAGAGCCTCTATCTCCTATTACAACCCAAACTTGCCTTTACAGACTCAGATCTACTATCATGTTCAGACACCCATATTACGTATATTACCAAAAAGCTACCTTACACTTAGAGCCTTGCTCTTATTTATACATTCCCATGGTCCACGAACCATAGCCAGGCCGACACATTCTAGATTAACTTATAATATTTTAGGGTGGACTACCCTTGGACTTGACCCATTACAATTCACGCTTTGTGCACTTTGCAGAGATTTTACAATACAATACCCAAAAATGTGGGCTTCAAGCCCCAAAACCATTATGCGGGGGATCTGCTGTCCAACAGGCCCCCAACACAATCATCGTGACTTGTCCCGAGTCATCTGGCTGGTGCACTAATCTTCGCGCGAAGTTCATCCAATAATGTCTACGCTTCACTTATGTTCGCAGTACATTCCTCTGCTGTATACTATATTCATTGTATGCACATATCTGATGTTTCGTCAGCAGGCGCAAATCCTTGCCTGAGTGCATGTACAGCCTGCATGTGTGCTAGCTTTCCTTCGATCTTGGCAGTGACCGTGAATGCTTCCTTGAGATAAGGTTGGATGCATTCTTTAAGCATTGCTTCCTTCTAGCACGCGGAATCTACTTGGGCTTTTAGAGCTGGGCCTCCTTCATCTTCGCCAACCATTGAGTAACGATGACTGTTTGCACTACCCCGTGATGTTTTCATAAGCCTGTTGCAACTCCCGTGCTTCTCTCTCTATCCGTTGGAGTGTTGGGTCTTCCTGTAGTGAACTAAGGGTGACAAGTCACTGGTCTAGCAAGCTAGTGCATTCCTATAATGTGCACTCTATTATTTCCCACCTTGCTTGAATGACCTGGTGTCACTGCTCGCTGACCTCCGGCGGTGTAGACGGCTGTGTCTTCAACTTTAGTTCTGTGATCTATAATTCGAGGTCCAATTGGATCCTTGTGGCTTCCTCCTTTGCCTCACGGAATCTGCTAGCCAATTTATGGATCTAGATGCCTACTGGTAAGTCCGGTGCAATCTTGAGCTCGGGAGTGCGGTGACATGCTTCCTCGACGGTTTGTTCTAACTATTAGATTTGTGCTATTGCTTCATCGCATTGAAGGCTCAGTTGCTTGATGTTGATTCTCTATTCGCTAAGCATTTGTACTGCACATCCTTCCCTATCGTGGAGCTCTGTTGTCGCTCCATCTTGCAACTGATATAGTATTTCTCATGGGAGAGCAGCCAAGTTTAATCCAAGTCCCTTGAGCCAACTTATTGCGGCCCTATCCTCTGCATTGTCTACCGTCAGTGCTCCTTCCAGTAGCGTGATAGTGTTAGCCATTTTAGCCTGCAGCAACTACTCGGTTGCTAATGTACCTGTAGCCCCATAAGCGGCTACCCTTCCCTACTGTGGAGGTCGTACCTGAAGTTCCTATAGTTGTGTTCTGAGTGCCCCCAACACATTCTGTTTCTTTGGCATTGCCTCTTGGAGCACCTCCCAGGTGACTGCATGAACTGTATCACCAATGTCATACAGGTCACCCTCAGTCAGTGTGATAGCCTCCCCATCCAACTTGGATGCCTTGGTCTTCTTCCGAGGCCCTATTTGTTTTGTCGCAACATGGATATTTTAAGGGTGTAGAGGTGGTGCTTGGGTCCGCGCCTTCTGTCGACTTGTCTGCCCTCTACTCCACAGTCAGGTGTGGGCCCCTTTCATCCTATGTCAAAGCGCCCCCTACTGCGGCTATCTTTTCGACAATGGCCTTTGCTGCCTCCTGGGGCGCCCATACTTCCTCAGCTAGTTGTTCATTCTGCTTTTGCTATGCCATACTCTTGACAGTAGCCTTCTGTCTTTGGATCTTTGTCTCATCGCGTGCCACCAAATCTGGTGCATGCCATTTTGGTGGCCACATATCAAGTACTGCAAACATAGCATCACCTACTATGATGAAGGGGAGTGTGGTCCACTTCTGCTCTGGATCCTTTCGAGCCCTGATATACACATTATGCATATCTACTTTAAATTCTCTGAAATGCTTTACACTGTCATAGATTGCGGCGGACAGGCATGGTCGCTTAATGATCCATAGCCGGATGCTTGCCTCCATCAGTATCCAGAAGATCTTAGTTTCACAGATTCACGCGACATCCCTTGTCACCCATAGAAATGCATATTTCGCTACCTCTGGTCAGTCTTGGTGAAGGGGAGGAAACTGACTCTCTTCTGGCAATTTTCCTATAACCAATAGAATAGATAAAAGCAACTAGGCGTAGTGGAAGGTCTTACCCTGTTCTTGGGCCTCCGTGAAATTTGTTAGGAACTCATGGCGAAGGAACTGCACCTAGTTGAACTGTACCCCTTCTGTGCATTGCTCGGCTAACGCAATGATCGTTGCTGGTACCTCATTTCCCCTACATTTTCTCATCACCTTTCCTGCCAGCAATTGGGTGGCGATGCAGACCCCCTTGTCCTGAATACTAGTAATAACATACCCCCTTTGCATTTTCTCCAACTTGTATTTATTTTTCATGGCCTCCACAAGCGTTAAGTCTCCACTCATGCCAACTATTTTTGCAGGGTCCCTTCTTGCACAGGGAAGCCGTTAAATCTGATGAATGAGCTCCGCCATGATAGGAATGGGCTCTTCCAGCCATAAGTACCCATCATGCACTAAGCAAAGTAGTTTCCTGATGACAAATATGGTGATTGGTGTGTGATGAAAGTGCAGAATCAATAGGAGGTGGAGTATCCTAGCCTCCTCCACCCCGCGCAACCATGTCCGTGGCTGTAGTGTTGTAACATCCCCTTCCGTGCTTAGTTCCATTAGCTCGCTAGTTTCTAAATGGGGAAACTCCTTTCTGTTCGCAAGGTCCCAATGTTCAAATTTCATGGAGGGAATGCGGCCCACAGCTGTTCCTTCAAATAGAACCCCTTCTGGGAGGGATGGAGTGTTAAACCTGCTGTGAATGGCGTCCAAATCTTTAGCTACCCTTACCCTCCCTTTTCGGGGATGGACATACTTTGGTAGTTTTGTTATGGCCCATACTAGCTGGATGTCTTCGTATGTCTCTTCTTCTGGTTCCATTTCTTTGACAAAGGTTGGAGGATCCTCCTCCTCATCATCGCTCTCAATATTAATTGTTTTGCCCTTTTCTTCCATCGACAATTTACCAAAAACCAGGTTTCGTGGAGACATACGGACCGCTCCTCCTAGCTGTGGGTCCTTCTTGGTCCTCGGCATCTGTGGTGATTTAGGGATTTCTGGTGCATCCCCTCCCAGTGGCGTAGGATTCTGCGGGGCTCCCTTGGTGGTTGACATAAGTCTAATTAGGTACTCTTGTGTATCCTTCGGCAAGGCTTCAAACCACAGACTTGCTCTTACAACCTCCTCATTCATCAGATGCTTGCTTGCCTGATAACACAATAAATTTATGTTAAGGGTTTCCTGATAGGAGGTCATCTGTGATTTATAGGCCCATTGTAATTCCAACTCAACCCTCTCCTCACTCACTAGCTCATTAATGCTATACTAGTGGCAGATCATTTCGAATCAATTTCTAACCTTATGTATTAAATGTCCACTTCCCACTTCTTTTTGTCTTAACTCGTAAGTCTTGTCATGAACAGTGACACCAACGGTCACCTCCTTGTTTATCCCCATAGTAGCGTAGTCCATTCTGTGTCACCGCGATCTATGGGACATACCAACCGTGCCCGTACTCTCGTTTGCACACAGCTTCCTAACAAATTGTTGAAAAATTATAGTCCTGCACTCTCTTTCAACTGTTTGGAGCATTGAGACTATCCCTTCTTCGATTAGTCAGGTGGTCGCACCCTCATGGTGCACTGTTAGCACGTTATGGTGAACATCACTCACCATGGTTTCTGTCGTCACTGCTATGCGCATCGTTGGATGTGGCACGTTCTCCTGATTTCTTTCGAGAGTGAGGCGCGGTCTTAACCACAATATTCGACCAATTACCTTGCAGTCGCATTCCCTCGATCCATCCTTAGGTTTGCATGTATCTAGCTGCATCTTTCTAGGTTTTTTGTTCAGGAAGTCCTCCTTTAGTTCTTTTTCCCACTGTTTAATCTCTACGTCCATCATCATATTCTGCCTTTTGAGAAGTACGTTGTTTTCTTCCAATTTGCAAAGTTTCTCATTTCCTTGCCGAATGGCTTCCTGAATCCATTCATACTCCTCTTCTCCTAGTTGTATGAGCCCTTCAGTCCAGACTTCGCGTGTTGTGCTCTTCTCTGATATTACTACATCCACAGTCTTCTGTGAGAGTGCTTCAGAGACCTCAGTTCTGGTACCATTCTATAGTTTTGACTTCATGGCCATGTTTGTGTAGGGTACTGGACATGCCCATTTGACCCATGGGATGCGCAGAGCCCTCATTTTATATTGTATTTACTGACCCTTATTTGTGACTTCGCGTATTTTGGCAAACACTCCCTCCTCCGCACTTGGTATTGCGAGCCGCCATTGCATCCTGTTAGATCATGCACTTGTAATACTGTCATACGTCTAATCGGTCCATTCTGGTATGGTACTTTCAATTTTTTCTAAGGCTTCATCCAATCTCATTATCCCCTCATCCATTAGCTTTTCCCATGCTTAAGTTGTCACATGCCGTAGGGAGCGAATCATCAGGTTGCAATTCAGTGTGGTTACTTCATGCAACCTATTCTACCAACGTTCTATTTCTTCATTGGAGTCCGACATATAGGAACTGTCGCGCTCCCACAATATTCTCCCATCTTCGGTCAGTTTTACCTATCCTGATCTTGTGTTGTTATCTGGTAAATGTAGTCCATCTAATTGTCGCTGTCATCTTCGCGCACTAGTTCAGTGTAGCGCTTTCCCTAGGCTGGATCCAGTGGAACTATCACACGTAGGGACTTTTTCTCGAAAATCATTTTCCACTTCTTTAAGTTGATGACTCCATTCATATCCATTGCCTAGTCTATTCCTAATAATGTGATGTAAGGGCTACTGTTATCTAAAATCTCTATTACCTTGAAATCTGTCTACGTGCTCGCACCTTCGATATCCACTATTACTCCTGTCAATCTTCCCATCGGCAAGATCTTTTGTTGGTTCACCATCTGTAATTGAATAGGAGACCACTATAATGTGGGCCTACCCATGTGTTCCCAAGTCTGCTTTGGTAATATGTTCACATCTGAACCCAGGTCTAAGATTACTTGATCCATCTCATATTCGCCAATTTACGTTGTCAACCGCATTTCCCGTTCGGTGCTCAGAGCATGCTTCCCCATTTTTTGAACTACGTGGGGCTCCTCTGACCTTGCGCACCTAGAGATCAACTCTTGTAGTCCTTTAACTGCCTTATTATCACGCAGCAGTTTCATACATGTCTCTAAAATGGTAGTTAGCATGCAGGGATCCAAGCTCATCTCTAGTTGATCCCTACTACCTGAAGTAGAGACCTCCGCAAAGCTCTTCTTAGCTTCCATAAATGTTTCTTTCTCAGTTTCCTTTGCAGGAGCTTTATGTACCCAGGTATCCTCTTCAGGCTTCTTCCCCTTATCTTCCCCTGTGGTCGTGCCACTTCTGAGCATCATGTTTATGTTGGGGTCCTCTTCATGCAGTTCAGACCTCATCATTTGGATATTTTGCGTCAGAGTGGGCTGCAACACCCCTTTTTCGCACATTTGTCTGATCAGCGTTGGACAATCTATCATTTAATGATCAAACTATTCATAGTACGGGCAAGATAGTCTCGTTGGGTTGGTACAATCACGAGCATAGTGCCCATGTCCTCTGCAATTGTAACAAATTAGCTGTCCATGGCCCCTGCTAGGCCCCATTCCCCCATGACCTCGACCTTACCCTTGGAAGCCACCCCACGCTATTGGTGCAGCTAGATCGAGGCCTCGCATTTCTGTCTGCATTTAATAAGCTGGAGTCCTATCCATCATTAGTTCATACCTTCAACATGTTTGCTCATCATGACCCACTGATCTACAGAAATTACTGTACAGTTGCTGCGGAGTCTGGGTATATTTCTGCAACATGTGATAGTTCTTTGTTGCGTGCTTTCCCCCCACCTAACAAATCATGCACTAGAGAGTGGCAGACACACTCAGTCTTGCTTGCACCTCTGGTCTCAATGGAATCTATCCCCCTCCTGCCAAATAGTTCACGAATACATGACAGTGATCCTTATCGTGACATTGGTCTTTACACTTTATACACCACACTTCTTCGCGTGCCTCTGGCTGGGGCGCCCTATCCTTCTTCAAACTCTGCATCTCTAAGCATAGGTTTTGTAGTTGCATGTGGATTTGTTGGACTCCCATCCCCGGATCTTGTATCGGTGTTTCATGCAACCTCATTTTCATTTCCAATGCCTCTGCCTGGGTTGAGAGCTTTTGTTGTGACAGTGTTGTCCTCAAGTGTGGTGTCAAAGATGCCACAAACCATGCACAGTGTTGCGCATCCATCAGCGTCATATTAGCCTCGTGGATCATACTTTTCAGCCTTTGATCTAGATCCCAGAGGGCTTCACCTAGAAGCATCGCGATCTCCTTGAATCCTATAATCAAATGTGTCTCTGATTCGGTCGACTAAACTCTTTGTTCAATGCACTCTAGATTTCTGCTATTCCAGCATTCGAGTGATGATTTGAGTGTTTGATATACCAAGTCAGTGCGCGATCTTGCAGCGCACTTACCAATGTGGCCTTTTTAATGTTATCATCCGTAACCTCATGCACTTCCCACACTGCTCTTACAACGAACCAAAACTGATCAGGATCTTCGTTTCCTACTCCTCTGAATACAGGAAACTTGATTGCACTCACCATGCTAAACTGCTGGTTTGGTGGAGACAGAGTGGGCGAAGTTGGAGGTGATGAAGGTGATGGGAGTGGTGGTGTTAGTGGAGATGATAACTGCAGAATGCGTTGCCCGATCAAACTGACCGCACTCCTTGGAGAAACCCAAGCATGCTCTTCCTCGCTTGTTCGTGCTAGTGAAATTAAAGGACTGTTTCCTAACCCTTTGATCCCTTTGAAGATCCTTCCGCTTTGCGTTGTCCCACTCATTAATGTATGCGCATAACCCATTTTTTACATAACAGCATCTTAATCAAGGTATTCAAAGAGTTGATGTACTTACCTCGCGGTCGCTTGAGAAAGTGTCTTTCGGTTTTGCTGTAGTTGACAGTCGTGTCTATCACAAATTCAGTGATAAACCCTCCTATTTTCTAATCCAGCCAATGATATATGGCTTGCGTGATCTTATCTTTAGATGCCTCTAGCCTACACACTAACTCCAGAGTCCACACAATCGGTTGATCAAGCTTGCATCTTTTTGGGATTTTTGCTAGCCTCACGATCCAAGCATATAGTTCCAAAGAGAATGTCGTGAAGAAGACCTCGTGGATTTCTGTATGTATGAAGCGATCCAACCACCTTTTCTCAGCTATCTGCTAAGTTTTGTTTTCCTGTATTACGAACTCGTGCAACTTTTGATCCAACCAATCTTCAAGTTCTTTCTTCATAGGGTTCCAACATCCCAACATTAGACATCCCTTAGGCAGATCCCTATCCTGGTAATGGAACCATTTGTTGGCTTAATGGGGCCTGACCGAGGTTCATAAATGTTTAGCCAAACAAATCCACACACTACCGACACTTTCGGAATAGTCTGCGGAGTGCGCACTAAAGTCTCACCCGAGGTAGTATGGGAGGGTGCTGGAACTAGGTTTCAGCACCCTAGGGTTGTTTTGATGCGGTCTAGGTCTTCGCGGAGTAGTCCTTCGCACTACGTTGCTTCTGTGTAGCTGTATTTACAAGGCGACTACCTTAGTCAAGTGCAAATACAATTTACCCTTTTCTATGCTTAATATTATTTTAGATCTTTGGTTACTTACAAAGTTACAACACTTTCAGTTATTATTCAACACAAATAGAAATGCGTATAATCATAAATCATGAACAGATGCATAAAATAGAATCAAAATAGATACAAGAGATTCCAGAATTGACTTATCTTTTTTTAATGACTTTATTCAGTTACAATCCACTTCCTGCCCTGCGCACACATCTGCAGGGGTCCGCGCACACAGATGCGGACTCTACTAGGCCTCCGCACACATAGCTGCGGAGCCTCTATCTCCTATTACAACCCAAACTTTCCTTTACAGACTCAGATCTACTATCATGTTCAAACACCCATATTACTTCTATTACCAAAAAGCTACCTTACACTTAGAGCCTTGCTCTTATTTATACATTCCCATGGTCCGTGGACCATGGGCAGGCTGACACATTCTAGATTAACTTATAATATTTTAAGGCAGACTACCCTTGCACTTGACCCATTACAATTCGTGCTCTGCACACTTTGCGGAGCTTTTACAATACAATACCCAAAAATGTGGGCTTCAAGCCCCAAAACCGTTACGTGGGGGATCTGCTACCCAACAAGGTGACATCCAGTAAGTTGGAATGTAGATATAGTTTAGCATATTCACAAGTTTGCAAAATATATCCATTAGAATTATAGAATCAAAGACAATATTACAAAGCAAACATGATATATTATCTATATGGTTAAACTAGAAAGAAATTTAATTAATGTCGATTAATGACCAAAATAGGTCAATGGAACTAGAAAAATACATCAAATAATAACAACAAAGTAAGCTAATTTTAATGTTCAACAAATGATTATAAAAGTAGCTTAATGGGACTAAAGGATACATCATACATCCATTGTGAATACAATGTGGGATTGAAAAATCAGCTCCTATATAACATGAGAATTAAAATACAAGAAAACTGAAAGTAAAGTGCAGGTAAATAATTGAAAAGGCTAAGAAGTAAGTCTATCTAAGAACAAAAATGAAGTGTATATAATAGTAGCATAGGTGTAGTGATATTAAGTGAGTTTCCAAGGTAGGAGTTGGACAACTTGATACTAGTAAAAAAGGAGAGAGAAATATTTAATGATGAAGTCAATGAGATCAAAGTCTTATGGATCTAATGATCAATGGCAAGGGGGGCAATGGGAGTTCCACTAGTCCACTGTCTGTCAGAGTCCTTGAGTACCATAATGGTATCCATCTATATGACTCTAGGGGTGATTCAATAGTAAGGAAGCTTAGATCTCTTACCATCTAAGGTCAAAGGAAAGAAACTCCAAATAGACCTTTGATTGCTTCGCTGGGGTTGGGAGGTAATCCAATAGGTGATAGGTACCTTGATTTGGAACCATTTGGAACTAAACCCTGTTAGTATGAGGATGTATGGTCCTACATCTTCAATCCAATCTCAAACATACTAGTAAATCTTCCAGCGGTAGGCTAAGAGGAGAGAGGTCTCACCAATCTACAATCTAAAGTACTTTAGAACCCAGTTTGTCATTTGTTGCTCCAATATGATGGATGGGGGGGAATAAACTTAAAGTAAATATAAAAAGTAGCATCATAATAAAGTGGAGGTGAATCCATAATGGATAAACCCTATGAAATATGGTATAACCTCGAAGGCAATGGGAGTTCCACTGGTTCACTATCGGAGTCCTCGAGTACAATAAGGGAATCCATCTATATGACTCTATGGGTGATGCAGGAGTAATGAAGCTTAGATCTTTTACCATCTAAGGTCAAAGGAAGTAAACTCAAAATAGATCTTTTACTGCTTCGTTGGGGTTGGGGGGTAATCCAAAAGGTGACAGGTACCTTGCTTTGGAACCATTTGGAGCTAAACCCTATCAATATGAGGATGTATGGTCATGCACCTTCAAGCCAATCTCAAACATATTGGTTAATCTTCCAGTGGAGGCTAAGAGGAGAGTGGTCTCACCACTCAATGATCTAAAATAATTTAGAACCCAATTTGTTACTTGTTTCTCCAATATGATGGAAGGGTGGGAATAAAATTAAAGTAAATATAGAAAGTAATATCATAATAGAGTGGAGGTGAATCCATAATGGATAAACCCTATGCAATATAGTATAACCTTGAAGGTAGAGATACTAAGACAACACCATAGAAAAGATATATGTTCATTCATATATCTGTGATCCATGTCATCAACTTTGTAGAGAGGTAATACTCTGGCTTTAGCCACCAAAAAGTAATCATCAAACGTTTGAACCTTGATTCTAATCAAGTGTTGGCCAAAAGAGACAAGGAGGGTAGCCTTTGCAAACTACTAGAAAATCCAATGAAGCACATAGATTTGTTGCCTGATAGTGACAATCTATGTGAGCTCTAGCCAAAAATATTTAGTCTCTTAGACTCTAGAACCCTACTTATTTTGAGGAAAATGGTGGATGGATTCCTTGAATTCAAGGTCTAGGAGAGAGAGGTGTGTAAGGAATGTGTTGTCTATATGCATGTCAAGGTTGCTTTCCTAAATAAAAAGTATAGATCTAGAGGGATTCTTGATTTAGTCCATTCATATGTCTGTGATCCATGTCACCAACTTTACAGACAAGTGATATTTATTATGTTACTTTCATTGATGATTTTTCCAAGAAAAATTAAATATATTTTAGGAAGACCAAAGATGGGGCTATCAGCAAGTTCCAAGAGTTCATAGCTCTTGTTGAGAACCAATCATTTATGATAATCAAGGTACTAGGATTGCATTATGGAGGCATGTATACATCTAATGACTTTGATTCCTTTTTGCTAAAAGGCATGGATCAAGAGAGAGATGACAATACTGTAAAATTTGCAAAAGAAAGGTGTTGTTGAGCGGAAGAACAAGTCTATAGTAGAGACTACTAAATCTATGGTTCATGACTTAGATTTTCCCATGTTCATTTGGGAAAAATCTTGTTATATTGCAATATAAATACTAAATGGATGTCCATAGAAGGTGTTGATGGAAAAAACTCCCAAGGAAGCCTTCATAATGGAGAAACCATATGTTTTTCATTTCAATGTGTTTGAGAATCTACTTTATTCATGTTCGATAAGAGTAGAGGATGAAGATTGAACCCTCCAACTTGGAGGTTATTTTAGTTGGCTACAATGAGTCCTCTAAAGCTCACAAGATCTACGTTCCTTCTCAAAGGAAGATAGTAGTAAGATAATATGTGAAGCTATATAACAATATATGGACTTCCAAGTTCCAAGAACACCCAATATTAATTAAGGAAAAGACAACACTCCCTATCCGTTGTGTTGATCTGTGTGTTTCAAGGAGACTAGGTGAAATTTAGATAGGTTCCAACATATGAATAGATATTGTTTTGCCTTCCCGTATAGCCAAGAAGCCTAGCTGGCTTACACAAAAACAGCAGGAGGAAACAGATAAGGGTGGTGCTTCATCTACTTCCATTTAGGTAATCCATCCATGTTATAGCTCCAAATCTCACTATTATGGTTTTTGATGCTGCACTCATGGCCTAGGGCAACCCCTCCTTCCAGACTTGGTCCAAAATTTAAAAAACAGTGTTTTATCCCTTATACGCGACATTGCCCTGAGTTAAATGCGTGTATACGCGGGTAGGCATATACCCAACCCACGTATATGTATTAAAACACTTAAAAAATATATAACTCCTTAATTTTGGGCAAAGATCGCGGGTTTTACCTACTGATCACCGATTAGTGCTCGTGGCCCAACTGTTCCCAACCAAATCCCAACTAAAAAACTACTTTGGGAGAGGTATAAAAAGACCTCAAAGGGAAGGCCTAAGGGAGGAGAGAAGAGAGAGAAAGGTTATTATACTGAGATTTTTCCCCTGACCAGGTCTGAAGGACCCTTTGTGCCTTCTGCACTTCCCCCATTTGTACAGGAACCCTTGTTTCCTTGTGTGTTGATGTTCATCCACTAGTTATGGCATCATGGAGTGAGTCATGGAAAGAGATATGTTAAAGGCTTGAGGCTGGAAGGATCCGGAAGGAAGCTTTGCTTGGAGCCTGTGAAAGGTTACTCAGGTGATATTATTCCTTTTGTACATTCTATTTGTCTATAATAAAGAAACACGTCTTGGTTCCTGATATAAGTCTTCTTTATGTTTATGATATTCATGTTGGAATTCATATGTGAATGGTTGTTTAAACTTCATAACTAACTACCTTCCTTTATAACATGAAGATGATTTCTTTATAAGTCTTTGTCCATATACTGTTGTGTTCTTTGGAATTGGTTGTTTTGCAGGGCAAAGGAGCGAAAGGGACTTGAAGAAGGGTTTGGACCCTAAAGGAAATTCTTGAACGTAGGACCTGAGGTGCGCCCATCTCACTATAGAATTTGCTTATAATAGCATAATGGCTGTGTGAATGTGTGTTTCTCTATTTACACAACTTTCAGTCTGCTAGGGTTTCCACCCAAAAGCCCTAGGGGAATATTTCCCTCAACAAAATTGGCGACTCTACGGGGGACAACACTCTTGTTGTTCCTAGTTTGGGTGTTTTTCAAGCCAATCAGGGTTCAGTTGCCTGTTTTCTTGTTGTTATTGTCTGGTCTGTTCTTGAATTCTATGTTTTGCCAGTTTCTTCAGTTTGTTTTTTATTTTTCTTGAAATCTTTCATATACGCTATTTTTCTTAGTTACAGAAGCATATATACGCTTGTTTCCTGAAGTCAACCCACATATACGCAGGTTTCCTCAGGCACAGTCGCGTATACACACAATCTGTACATAAGTACAGTCGCGTATATCTTGCAGTTTTCAAGATTTAGAAATCTTTGTGTTTCTGAAGGTTTGTCTGGTGGTTTGATTCAGTTTGAAACAGTGATTTTCCAGTATCAGTTGTTTGTTTTACAGCAAGCATTTTGCTCCAATTTCTCTCTAGTTGTAAGGGGTATTGGTCTTGTTTTTGTTGTTGCAAGTGTCATCATTTTTTGCTAAAGCACGCAAGATTTCTTGTTGGAATCTTGGCTGCTCTGATTCATCAAGGTAGAAAGATTGGTCTCAATCTTTGTGTTGAATCTTGCTTTTGGTGACTTTTTGTTTGCTTGACAAAACCGCTTTTTGTGACCATCCACTTCTTTGTTTCATGAAAGTTGTTGATTGATACTTTCTTGAAATTTGTCTTTTTAATTTTTTTTGCTATTTGTTCCCAAAGCTTTCGTTGCTGCTTTTGATTGTTAAAGAGCATCTTTAAACACGTTTATGTTTGTTGAGTTTTCATCCATTGTGTGGTGTCAACTTGCAAAAGTGTTTGTTGCCTATTTTTTCAATCACAAAGTTTCATTTTTGTTGAGAGCATTTTTGAAAATACTTTTTTGTTGTTGCTTTGAAGAAAACTTTCTGAAAAACTTCGTTTTTCTTTCTTGAACTTGGTTTTCATTTGGTTTCCTTGTAGTGAATGAAAGTGCTTTATGTTTGTCATGAGATTTGTTTTTAGTGTTTAGACGAAATGAATGGTAGCATCTCATATTCCATCTAGACATTTTAAGTGGCAAAATGAAAGTTGATAAGAAAGAAACTTTCATTTCTTGTTTTTAGAGTTGTTTTGAATCTTGCGTCAGCATATATTTGTTGCATTAGGATAGATTTGCATATCTTTTTAGGCATACATAGCTTTGATAACTTTTGTGAGTGAGAAGCATGAATTAACGAAAAGAAAAGAAAATTTTGTTTTATTAGAAGTTCCCTTGAACCCTGTAGAAATTGCTCTTCATCGAAAGACGAAAACAAGTGCATGTGCATATAGTTAGGTTTTTATTAATATCTTTTGCATCAAAAAACACCACTAGTTTCACTTCCGTCATCCCGTGACTTAAAGAACAGCCTATTTTAAAATCAAGTGCTAACTAAAATTCACTAAAATTTTTCTTTTAAGTTACATACACCAACAAGTTTTAGGATTTTAGGGCCTTGGATTAGGTGAGTGGAGAGTTAACACTCCAAGGCCATTTAAACGTCAAACGTAGGAGTCTGAATAACGAGTGAAAATCCAATAGCGTTAGGAAGACCAAGAAAGCTACGGATCTGGGAGTTAAGCACGAGGGTCTGTGAAGACAGGAAAGAGAGATACCCCCTCTCCTACTTGTCGGAACTTACCTCACGACTGTTCCGCTTGGCTTCTGCGATGAGTTGGTATCCATAGTTGCTACTCTTAGGGATCTACATAGGTGGCTGTGGAGGGGAATCCCATGGCACCTAAGGTCGACGTTGCATCACTCTCGACAGTACTACTGGAGAGCACCCTTGCGAAGTTTGGGGGCTTGCACCGACGCAGGCTGTTGTTAGGAGGTCAGCGTAACTTCCTCTGTTACCTTTGCTAATAGGCCTGGGCCCTCATCATCCCAGACTATCTTCGGAAGGCCCCTTAATTCACTTTCTCGTATTTTGGTGTCTGGTCCTAATCACCCGAAGCGAAAATACTTGGAAGTTGTTTGACTAGCTGTTATCTTTAGGGACTTTATAGTGTGTGCTCTGTGCTCTTAGTTGGCCTAGCTTTCATTTTTTTGAGTCTTTAGTTAGATCTTAAACAAAAAATTCAAAGTGGTTGACCGATCTCCTAGACGGTCTCGAAGACTTCGTGGTCTTTCTCCACCAAGTTTAGATCCTTCTCCTAGAAGGCACAGAGGTAATACTACTGGTGGGTTTCGTCCCACGGCAGTTGACGCATCGAGGATTGATCCTCCTCTTAGGGACATTAGTATTCAAGAAAGGCCTGGCACTTCCGCGGAACAAGAGAGGAACACTCTAGTTCTTTCTCGAGTTCGCTTACAAGTGGAGAATAACATAGAGGTAGAAGAACTCTTAGAGTCGTTAGTGGCTCTGAATTCTCCCCTACCATCTAGTCATCCAGACGTATTACAATACGTTGGAACTCCGACGCATAGACCGTCAAGTCCAGGTTACGCTACGCGCTTACCATCGATAACCACTACTAGAAGCATGGCTTCTACTACAAGTGCTACAACTCTGCAGACTCCAACATCGGTGCAAGGGGGAGGAACGATTTCTTCCCATTTGGTGCCCATTCACAGGGTATTCCTTCAGTTCTGTTTGGTGTCTCCACGTCCATGATGAGTGGATCGGCTTCATTCCAGGGTCTTTAGTTGGGTCTACCAACAATCCTTTCCAAGGTTGGACTAACCCTGGGGTTAGTAGCGCAGGAACTGGGAATCCATTTTTCGGCCAATATGGGAATAGGTCGTACACCACAGTTAGTTCATTTCAAAATATTCCTCCCTTAGCTTCAGCTTGGAATCCGTATCAGGGGTTCTCAACTCCTTATAATCATTTAGGAGGAAACTTTGCTGGTTATGGTGGATATGCGGCCGGAGTTGGTCAAACTCTGAATTTTGCTGGATCACAAGGCTTGCCTTTTGGTTCAGCCGATTCTACTGGTTACTTCGGGCAGCCTGGTGCCTTCCAAAATCCAGGTCAATCTTTTCAGAACTTTGGGAGTTCCGCCCAGTCTGGGTAGAATCCTCAAGGTCCTCTTAGGCTTCTGTTTCTAGCAACATTGAAGTTGCCAGATCTCACTAAGTTAACAAACGATCCAATCAAGTACAATCCGGCCTGGCCTCCAGTCCCAACCAAACTCCCTTCGGACATTCCAAAATTCGAAGGGAAGAGCGGTGAGGACCCAGGCGACCATGTAACCACATTCCATTTGGTGCTCATCTAACTCCCTTATCGATGACTCGATTAGGTTGAGACTCTTTCAACGCACCTTGACTGGTAATGCGGCCAAATGGTATATAGAGTTTCCAGGGGACAGCTTTACATCTTTCGCTGACTTAGCCAATATTTTCTTAAATCATTTTCAGTTTCCTGTCTGTTATGATGCCAGAACTGAACTACTGGCCACTTTTCGTCAAGATAAGGCAACTCACATTTCTGACCATATTTAGGAATGGAGACGGAGAAAGAGGCTCATTAAAGCTGAAATCCCTCTGGAGTACCATCTCGAATGGTTTTTGAAATCTTTACAACCTGAGATCTCTAAGGATGTCTCCATGTCTGGAGTCTATTCTAAGGAGCAAGCCATTTTTAGGGCCCAGTAATTAGAATTGATCTACTCTCAGTCTGAGATCCTACAAAAATACTTGCTAGATGCTCTTGGGTCTAAGGTTGACGTAGCTAAGTCGAAGCCAGGTCCCCACGCGGATGGTATTGTTGGGTCGGTAGACACGAATACAGTGAACTTGTTGAACCAATTGCAGCAGTTGTCTTTACAAACTGCTTCTAACAACCAAGTCACATTGTCTAACCCTTCGGCTTCCCAAACCTCTTCGATTAATGCCGTCCAATCTAATAACCCCAAAGGAAATCAAAATTCCAATGGGAAAAAGAAAGGACGAGGTAAGAAAAAGAACCAGGATGGGAAGCCTGACACAAATAAATTCGGCAATAATGCTGGGGGTGGTAGAAATGAGTCTAAAAAGAAAGTCAAGTTTCCATGCAAGTTGTGAAGTGGAGACCATTTAACTCATCTTTGCCCCAAGATTGAAGATGCTCAACGCTTGTTAGGGCAGCAAGGGACTTCTAGTTTCCAAGCTGTGTTAACCAACCCTTTTCCCCAAGGGCAGCAACTTCTTGCTGGCGCGAGTTCAAACCCTGGAACCTCCGCAGGGGGCAACCAGGAAGGGGAAAAATCATCGAATTTTTTCATGGTGGGTTCTAACGTCCATGTGGCTACTCGGTCACGTGATTATGGTGAATCTGAAACTTCCAAGGACAAGACTGTTCCTGGAAATAACGACCTTCATATTGAGCGACCCCCTTTTGAGACTATACCACAGATACCGAAAGGTTCCGCTAAACGCGCGACTATTAATCCTAATGCTAGGGCCGCCCAAAATTACTCCATTGTGGAGGATCTGGCTCAGAGTCCGTGTGCCATGTCTGCTTTAGAGGTTCTCCAGTTGTGTCCGGCTTAGAGAAGTGCTTTACTTTCCACGATTGGAGCAGTCGATCCAACTAACTCTTTAGTGCTCAGTTTCGACATGTTAAATGTCAAAAAGCGACTCCCTCATCATATGGCTTTTCAAATAAAGTCTACATACCAGAAAATTAACATTTTTCGTACCGTTATTGATGAAGGAGCTTCCACATGCATCATGTCGATGTCATGCTGGAAGGCTATTAGATCACCTTCAGTTGTTCCTTCACCTACCGTCTTGAATGCATTCGATGGTCATTCTCATAAGCCGCATGGGATTATCCCGACCTTTCCTATATGTGTTGGGGGGAAGGTTGTTAATATTGAAGTAGAAGTCATAGATGCTAACCTAGACTATAATCTCCTCTTAGGAAGGAATTGGGTATACGAAATGGACGTCGTTGTTTCGACTCTGTTTCGTGTCATTTGCTTTCCTCATGAGGGGAAAATCGTTAAGGTTGATCAATTGGATTATTGTCCAGTCGATCCTCAAGCAAGCTCTGACTCTACTGTTCCTTTAGTGGATAAACCTTGTCCGCCTACTGAGAATTTAGGAGTAGGGATGTATTCCTCGTTGATGGGTATTTTTGAGTTTCCCTCTCCTTTCGCTAAAATCAATGCCATTTCATCATCTAAGGAGTCTCCTCGAGAAGAGTTCTTCCGAACTCGTTATTTTTCAAACCCTTGGACCTTGCCTTCACCTACGACCACATTAGTTGAAGGATAAGGGAACGGAATGGCATTCCCTATATCTGCAGCTGAGCTTAGATATCAGTCTATCGTCAACTCTGCAGATGACCATTCTACTCCTTTTTCCGAAGAGGAGTCAGAAGGCGATGTGGCCCCGACTTGGAGCCTTGATTCTACCTCTGCCTTGGACTGCTTAGATTCAGTTTTACCTTTTGAAAGCAATCCTCGAAGTAATGATGGGTATAGATCGACCTTGGGAAGATTTACACCATCGTTCATACTTTCTTCCTCCATTGCAGGAGGTAGAATCTAGATTCTCCGAGCTTTGTACTAGTGATGTTTGTACGATGTCAAATCCTTTGGCTCCAGCACACGTTCGTGCCGAAGGTAATATGTCGGTGATTTCAAAAACAACACCTATACACATCTCTAGGGACCCTAACACAATCGAGAATCTCTTCATCGGAATTGAGTGTTCCCCTGAAGAAATTCAAATTTACACCGACCTGTTCAAGGAATTTCGAGATGTATTTGCTTGGTCTTATGAAGAAATGCCTGGCATTGACCCATCTATAGTTCAAAATGAGATCAAGACGTATGAAAACGCCAAACCAGTTCGTCAAAGGCTTTGGTTGGTTAACCCTAGGAAAGCAGCAGCTATCAAAGCTGAAGTTGAAAAGCTGCTAAAGGCGGGTTTCATATACCATGTTCCTCTTTCTGATTGGGTTTCTAATCCAGTCCCTGTGGATAAAAAGCAAGGAACAATCCAAGTATGCATCGATTTTAGGGACCTAAACAAGGCTTGTCCTAAAGATAATTACCCCACGCCATTCATTGATCAGATTATCGACGAGTGTGCGGGTAATGAGATTTTTTCCTTCATGGATGGTTTTTCTGGTTATAATCAAATTTCTATCCATCCTGAAGATCAACATAAGACAGCCTTTATATGTCCCTAGGGTACCTTTGCATATAGAAAGATGCCTTTTGGTCTTAAAAATGTTGGAGCCACTTTTCAGCGGGCCATGTCATATGCTTTCCATGACATCAAGCATGTCATCGAAGCATACTTGGATGATCTCGCTGCTTGTTCTCGAAAGAGAACTGATCACCCTAGTTACCTTCGAATGGTTTTCGAGCGATGTCGTTTTTATAAAATCTGGTTGAATCCCAACAAGTGCATTTTCGCGGTTACGTCCGGTCGGTTGTTAGGGTTCATTGTGTCAAATGAAGGGATTTGGGTTGATCCCTTCAAGGTTGAGGCAATAGTTCAATTGCCTCCCCCGTCCTCAATTCGACAACTTTAAAGTCTTCAAGGGAAGGCTAATTTCTTAAGACGGTTTATAGTGAACTATGCCGAGATCACTAAAGGGTTCATGCGTTTGCTACGGAAAGGAGTGCCATTTGTATGGAACGACTTTGCGCAACGATCGTTTGATGCTTTGAAAAAGGCACTAGTCTCTGCCCTGCTTTTGAGTCCACCAGATTATGGGAGAGATTTCCCTTTATATCTCGCTGCAGCAGAATCAATCATTGGTATGGTTCTCATTCAAGAGGACAATGCTCTCACCGAGCATGTGATTTATTATTTGAGCCGAGGCTTAATAGGTCCTGAACTTCGCTATTCTCTGGTTGAGAATTTGGCCTTGGCAGCTGTCCATGCTGTCCAGCGGCTCCGTCATTATATCCTGTTGTACAAAACTTTTGTCTTAGCGGCAGTCAATCTATTTCAATTTGTCCTCAGTAGGTGAGTGATTGGGGGCAAATATAATAGATGGATAGTCATCTTGCAAGAATTTGATCTTGAGTTCTTGTCTGCCAAGTCTAAGAAATCCATGGTTTTCGCTGAGCTAATTTCTGAGCTGCCTTGTGGAGAGGATATTGTTTATGAGGAAAATTTTCTCGACGAACATTTATTCCTCATCTCTTCACTTGACCCTTGGTATGGATATATCATTGTCTATCTCCAGACTTTGAAGTTTCCCTCTACTTTCTCCAAGGATGAACGTCGAAAATTACGTCACCTGGCTAAAAATTATGTTATCGTTGGTGATACCTTATACCGTCGAGGGGTTGATTCAATCCTTCGGCGTTGTTTAACCTTAGAGGAAGCAGAGTCAGTGCTAAATGACTACCACAGTGGAGCTTGTGGTGGTCATCTATCGGGGCTTGCTACATCCCAGCGCATCTTACATGCCGGCTATTTTTGGCCTTCACTCTTTAAAGACTATGTGGAAGCGGTCAAACGTTGTCACCCATGTCAAATCTTTACTCACACGATGCGTGCTCATCCAGCTCCTGTTTTTCGTGTTGTCACCGTCGGTCCTTTTACTAAGTGGGGTATTGATTTTACAACTTGTAATCCGCCTTCAGCGGCCAATCACAGGTACATTATCATGGTTGTAGACTACTTTACGAAGTGGGTTGAGGCCATGCCCACTTATAAAAATGATAGTGACACGGCAGCATTTTTCCTTTTCAATCAAGTTATCTCAAGATTCGGTATCCCGAGAGAGATTTTCACTGATCATGGCAGTCATTTCCAGAATCAACTGATGTCTGAATTGGCTCTCAAATTAGGTTTCCGGCAAGAGCATTCATCTCCTTATTATCCTTAGGCCAATGGATAGGTCGAGGCAGTCAATAAAACTCTTAAGATGATCCTCCAATGGAAAATCAACAAAATTGGTCCAATTGGCACGTTATGTTGTATTCGGCTCTTTGGGCATACCGGACCTCCGTGAAGACTGCTACTAGTTTTACACCCTTTCAGTTGGTTTATGGGATGGAATCTATCTTTCCGGTTGAATGTGAAATTCCATCTCTTAAGTTAGTTGTTGGGCTCCTTCCAGAGACTTCGAGTCTCGAAGAGTGCCTCCTTCACTTGGAACATCTCGATGAGCAGCGTCGAGATGTCGCCACGATGAATGAGGCTCATAAGAAAAGGGTTAAAACGTAGTATGATAAATATGTCCGTCCTCGAGTCTTTTCTGAAGGTGACCTTGTCTTGGTCTATGACCAAGATAAAGACACCTTGGGGGTAGGCAAGTTTAAGCCTATGTGGTACGATCCTTTCATTACTAAACGAGTTTTAGAAAAAGGGTCGTATGAGTTAATCGATTTTGAGGGAAACAAGCTGGCGGAGCCCCGAAACAGGCTCTACCTAAAGAAGTACTTTGCTTAAGTCGAAGTTAGCCAATGGCTTCTTTGTACATTATGTATATTTGTACATATATCATCGAGAGTTTTTTGATATCAACACTTTTTGGTCTGCTGTGGTAGGTGTTAATGGATGCTTTGGTCTATTTTGGGTTCGCCGATGGTGCTAGTCGGCACACTCGGAATCTCGCTTCCGCAGCTTGGGTACTCTATTATCCAACTGGTCAATTGATGGTATCAAGAGGCGTATAAATTGGTCCCACTTCAAATAATATGGCTGAGTATACCGTCGTTATTAATTTACTATCCGAGGCAATCTCTCATGAGATCGACTCGTTGGTAGTTTATCTGGATTCTCAATTGATAGTGTCACAATTAAAAAACATTTATCGGGTAAGGGATCCATATTTATATCGCCAGTATTTAAGGGTGAGGTTGTTGCAAAGATCATTTGTTTATATTAATTATTTGCACATTCCACGATCTCAGAATTGGTTAGCTGATTCTATCGCTAATCAAGCATTAGACTGGCACATCAATCATTCATCACAATAAAAAAGCATCAAAAAGTCAAACTGTATATA